>JAKLLW010000020.1:0-87423 GCA_022814695.1 Neocatenulostroma microsporum
CGCTGATCGGCGCCGACTCGCAATGCCATCTGAGCGAGGAGCTGCACGATGCGGCCTATATTCTGCCGAGAGCCATGGTCGCTACCGCAACAGCGAACTACGTCATGGGCTTCATCATGGTCTTGGTGAGCAATACCTCACCGAGGGTTTCCGCTTCTGCAGATTCGTAGAGCTGATCCGTCGTTGCCCACAGACAATCATGTTCACCATCGGCCCAGATGTCGACGCTGTCTTGGACACACCTTACGGCCAGCCATGGGTGCAGGTGGTGTACAACGCCACCAACTCCTACGCCGCTTCCATGACACTCGCCTGCCTTGTGGGACTGTTGCTTACATGTTGTCTCATCAACAACATCACTACGGCTTCCCGACAACTGTGGTAAGTCATCGCATCTCTTTCCCGAAGACGCGTAGTGTTTTGGGAAGCATGTGATGCTGACCTCGAGCGCATTGCAGGTCGTTCGCTCGTGATGGCGGAATCCCATTCTCCGCCTTCTTCGCCAAGGTCCGGCCCGGCTGGGACGTGCCTGTCAACGCCATGATCTTCACCTTCGGCATCACCATAGCCCTCTCCCTCTTCATCATTGGCGTGCCTGTCGCCTTCTCGATTCTGACTTCCCTCTCGCTGACGGGACTCATCTCCTCATACCTGCTGGCGGTAGGCTGCGTCCTAGCCAAGCGGATCCGTGGCGAGCCTTTCCCGCCAGGACGCTTTAATCTCGGGAAGTTCGGGTTCCTATGCAACGGCATTGCAGTCTGCTTCCTGCTGCTCGTATGGGTATTTATGTTCTTCCCCACGGAACCGAAACCCGGACCGGGCGGCATGAACTGGTCGGTGGTGATATACGGATTTGTCGTCATATTGTTCACTACGTACTTCTTCGTGCGCGGACGGCAACAGTACCTCGGGCCTGTTGAGTATGTGCGTAAAGGTATCTGAGGCTGCGCGCGGAGCACATGCAGCACCCACAGCGTTAGCCCGACCGGGAGCATGCTGAGCCCCTACGACTGCCATACCCATTGCATTGACCAGACCCGGAGGACTCCAAATGCTCAGCCGAAGTTTTGGTTGAGGGTTTGGAGGGTTGGTTGCCGTTCACCAGATCCAAGGGTTGAGCGGTTGGTTTATGAGTTTGGTTGGTTGGTTGTCCATTGTGGGGGCCAAAAGAGTGTAGCGGCGGCGGCGGCGGCGGCGGCGTAGCAGCTCCTACGTATGCAGCGAGGTTTGTACGCATCTCCGCTATATAGGGTGGCGATATGTTCGCGAATACTGCCCTCGTCGTCGCGTAGGAGGTGTTTGTCTTCGAGAAGGAGCCTCTTCGGCTGCGTTCCGTCCCGTTTCCGCTGATCGGAACGTTCCGAAAACCGAGGCAGGCGCCACTTTTCTGCGACCCATGGCCGTACCTACCTCCTTCTCAGGCGCTCCTCCGAGGAGGGTGTTGGTGGATGGGTCACGTGTGTGGCTGAAAGGGGAAATTTAAGCGAGGCCTCTGCGGAGCGCCTCATGTATTCCAGGTTATTGCGCCATTTGACGCTTAGCGGCCTCTCTAAAACACACTCTTTTCGCAGCAACACTTTGCGCAACGCAATTATCGTAACACCGAGCGGACATTCGATAGAGTAAGTAATTCGCTATCTTTCTATCTCTTTACAATTTCGAACAAGGAAGAATTGTATTTCGTATTAGCACTCGAAGTCGAAAGGGGTAGGTCGCTTAGCGATTTGGGCGAAGAACCGTTTGCCCTCGTCTACAAGAACTCTATAGCAAAATACCCTTTTCGTACCGTTCTTTTTCGGAGCTTCGTCTTCTCGGTAAGTACAAGAGGCTCCGGGTGCTGTATATATGTATATCGTAGCTCTTTATATAAAGGTTGCGATCGAGGGCAGGGCAGCCGTAGATTGGCCCGCTGCTTAACGTGCCAAGACCGCAATAAGGCCTCAGACCCTCGCGGCCGCGAAGTGCTTGCGCCACAGCGAAGCCGCATCGGTCTGAGAAGGAGGTAGGGCCGTACGTGCTGTTGCTGGCTGGCATGAAAATTTATATTGCGTCAAACAGCTGCCGGTAGAAGGACACAGGCTGGCCGATGACATGATCACGTTAAGACATCGACTTCCCCAACTCCTTGCCATGTTTCAGGTTGTAAGTAGCGATTGCAGCACCATGCATGACCGAAGACTGTGCTAGGGAGACGTAAATCCATCACGATGGACCAGGTACGTGATAGAATAGTAAGCAACAGCGTTCAGGTCGCTGTCTCGCGTCGAGTTACCGGGCATATGCTTACATAGCGGCGCCATCTTCGTTATTGAGTAGGTATCTTTGGCAGAAATATATCGAGCAATACGTCCATTAGTAGTGCCATCTTCTTAGACGACTATCAGTGTTCAGACTCCACTCAAGTCGATACCTCTCCCTCCTTCTCAACCTCCACAGCAGAATCCCTCTTCACATCCACACCATAGATACTCTCCATAATCATCTTACTATACTCTCCCACCGTAATCCCAGGTTCAATAACCACACCATTGACATCATACCTGCCCACCCTCTCCTCCGTACCCTCAGCGACTACCGGCTGCAGAACCGTCTCCGGAGACGCAGCACCAAAGTACGCCATACTCATCCTCTGAACATCATGCGGTACGCCCTCAAATGTACCCGATGTTTCGTAGCTTTCAACGTCCCACCTGACCAAAACGCCAACGCATCGCCGAGGTTCACCAGTATATGTCCCGGGATATGTGGAGCAGGGACCCAAGAGCGGACCCAAGAGCCGGAAGGAGATTCTACCTCGAGACCAGCGCAGGTTTGGAATAACAGGGTTACGGAGCCGGAGTCCGAGTGAGGTGACATACGCGTTGTCCTCTCGCCTGGGTCAGTAGAGCGGGCAGGATAGGAGAGGAGCCGGAATTGATTGCCGTTGCCTGCGTCCTCCGCGTGAGCGTTGGCGAAGTAGTTCCTGTCCGGCAGGTCCATGGCTAGGGCGAAGCATTGTAATAGCTTGATGACGAGGGAGTGGCAGGAGTGCTTAAAGGCTTCGACTTTGGCGATGTGCTCGTGCCAGAAAGGCGGAAGAGCGTCTTGATGCTCCTGGAGTTGGCCAGGTTTGCCGGCGAGCCACAGACTGGCTTTGTCGTCTTTTTTGCGGTCGGATAAGGGGGCGTTGTAGCCCATGTAGCGGTTGTTGATCGGCCAGGGATCTTTCTGCTCAGGCGGCAGAGCGAAGAACTCGTGAGCTCGAGAGAACATGCGCTCGACGTCTGTATTGGGGATTGGATGATGCTTGAGGAGCAGAAACCCCATGTCGAGGACGCTTCTGTAATCTGTTTAGCGATATCGAGTTGAGCTTCCGGGTCGTCGATGCGAGAGATGTCGATGATTGGGAAAGAGGTCGCCATGGTCGAAGCTCATCCGAGTGTGTCTCTTAAGTCAGTTGGTAGGATTCGACCGCTGGAGGTGAATCCATTTGCATGTAGCAGAACGTTACACAGGAGATAGCAGTCGGCCGACATTCGATAAGCTTGCCCATTGTTCAGCTTCACTTACCACGCAGCCCTTCGCTAGCTGCAGCTGGACCTCAGCCAATCATCGGCCATCTCATGCACAATGTCAGCTTTTGAGGCTTCCGCTTGTGCCTTCGGTGCCCTGTGAGGGACTGTGACCGATGGAAGAATGGTGTGCGTAAAGCAGGGGTAGTAGCAAAAGTACATTGTTGTTAGTACGCTAAGGACTTGTAACTGTACAAAGGCAGCTCAACCCCACGAGCTACCTCCACACCCAATACTCCTCTACTTGGATTCCGTCTTCGTCTCTCCTCTTCACGTCTTCCACTCAACCGATAACCAGGGCATCACCTTCCCCAAAGTCATACGCCGGAATCTCCAAGTTCAACGGCGCCGGCCCCTTCCTCGCACGTCCACTGATGTCGTAATGACTTCCATGGCAAGGGCAGAACCACCCACCAAAGTCACCCGCCTCGCCAATTGGCACACAACCCAAGTGCGTGCACACACCCAACATGATCAGCCACTCCGGCTTCTTCACACGGTCCTCATCGGGCTGCGGGTCGCGGAGTTTCTGCCAGTCGGTGTCGTTGGCCTCCTTGATCTCGTCCTCGGTGCGGTGGCGGATGAAGACGGGCTTGCCGCGCCATTTGATGATGACGTTCTTGCCTTCGGGGATGGTGGCTAGGTCGACTTCGACCTTGGCTTGGGCGAGGACGTCGGCCGAGGCGGACATGTTTACTAGGAAGTCTGTACATATGACGTGTTAGCCCGCATATTTCCTTATGCACTTGTTCTCATTCTTCTATGCGGTATGATTCTGGTATATACGCACTCTGCACCGTATCCTTCGCCCCCAGCGCACTCAGTCCACCAAGCGTGCCAACCATGAAGTACTGGAAGACCTTGTTGCCCGTCTCATTGCCGCCCCGGTACTTCTTGAAACTCGGTATCGCGGTGGTATCCTGTCGGCCCGTCTCGCCGCGGTGGAAGGGGGAGTTGAAGATGTGTTGCGAGGTGGATGCATCCGCTCGGTTGCGCTTTTGCTGCTGGATCGCCGCGGACTGGCGGAGCGCGGGCAGCTGCTGGCGCGCAGAGTGCCGTACGAGCGACGTCGCGGCTTTGGAGGTGAGAGACATGATTGCGGTGGCGGTGGAGGGGAGGGTGGTGTCTGCTGGGGCGCAATGGGTCGTCGTAGTGGAAAAGAAGGGAGATGGTGATGCTTGGGAAAGCTCGGAGCCAATCGGAGGAGGCTCCATGCATCGCGGAATTGTGGCTGCCTCAGGCTTCCAGATCGCGACTTCCTCCTTCGTGAACAGTGACAGCCTGGCACACGACAACCTCTCAACATCAACAAACAACAAACAACATTCATCGTTCCGGGTTCAAGCAGGATATCACAAGGCAATATGGATTCCTGGCTGAAAGGCGCGAGACCAAAGAACGGCGTAAAGCGCAAATCTCTCGACAAAGATGATCAGCCTTCCAAACGATCAAAGCCGGCCACGAAACCTCAAAAGACCCGCCCAACGGCCCCGGCGGACAAGATATCAACATTAACAGCAGGCTTCGAACGCCAGCCGATTTCGAACACGCTTGGCTTGAGGCCAAGACCTCAGCCGCAAGCAGCAGCCTCAGCCTCGAAGCTCCCCAAGATGTCAACCCCGCCTCCTTCCAACACGCCACCAACCAATGCACTCCAAGTCACCGAGGAGATGGGTGACATCTTCGACGCTCCCCCAAACACTCTCTTGATCCACGCCTGCAACTGCCAAGGATCCTGGAGCGCCGGAATCGCCAAGGCCTTCAATTCCAACTACCCAGAAGCGTTCAAAGTCTACGCAAAGCACTGCAAGAAGTGGGATGGTTCCCAGCTACTCTCTACAAGCCTGCTTATCCCGCCATCCGACATCGCAGCCACCGACGACGCGGATGATGAGGCAAAGCACTTCGTCGGCTGCCTCTTCACCTCACGCTTCTACGGCCGCCGCAAGGACACGGCGGCGAAGATCTTAGCAGCGACTGAGCCGGCGATGGAGGATCTGCTCAGGAAGGTTACGGAGTGGAACGCCGAGCATCCTGCTGATGGGGAGAAAGTCAAGGAGGTGCGGATCTGCAAGATCAATAGTGGGTTGTTCAATGTGCCGTGGGAGAAGACTGGGGCTGTGCTGGAGGGTATTGATGTTAGTGAATTCGACGTCAAGGAGATGAAGGTCGTCTCAAGGGATTGAGTGGTGCGGAGATGGTATGAAAGGACGTCTGATAAGTCGATGAGTTGATGATATTGCTGCATGCACGGAGTGAGGCGTTTAGCGGGACTGCATTGCTTGATTAGCTTTAACTGGGTGTACGGGAGCACGATTGCATACGCCTACGCTTGAGTAGTCAGCGCGAGATAGACGATGTGGGACGTCAACGATGTTGCTCACCTTTCCGATCAAGGTACCAAGCCAGTCTGCTGTGGGGGACGGCAGACGGGCAAATGTATCGGCATAAGTATCATCACACATGCCAACACAAACTATCTACGCTAATTCTACACTGACCACAACTCTAACTCTTCAGCATCCATCCGTACTACTCTCAGTAGCTATCCCACTCCTCAGTAGTCTGTGTCGGCCTAGGCAGCGGCGTAGAATGCACAACGCTCGACGTGAGGGTCGAATGACAGCCGAGAGAGCACTTAAAACGGGGGCCATGGCTTCTTGGTCAGCTGTCCTGCATCACTTGGCGGATCTTCAGATGGGGCCGCGGGACTCCTCTGCTCCGAAAAGTGCTCTCGCGACATCAAGAGGAAGCGGCGGGAACGACTGCCTCTTTGCGCTACGATGCTTCTGAACAGCTGGTAGGTCTCCCTGACCTACTGAGGGATTCTCGTCGTCAGTCGCCCTCTTCCACTCACTTTGCTGTGGGTGAAACACTTTCGCATCCATCAACTCGGGATGCAGGAATGTCGGCGGCAGCATGAAGCTCAGGTCTCTCTCCTCCAGCTCCTCGGCTGCGGCTGTGGCGGAAGTCAGCGGCGCGGTAGTGGTACCACGGTACAACGTCGTCCAGGTTTTGGTAGTCGGCTGTGTGCCTTGCGCAGTGCTAGCGCCGGTAACGAAGTACTGCTCGCCGAAGTTCATGCTGCCTCTCCATGGACCAGTCACAGCGGTGGCGGTCACTGGGACGGTCGTACACTCTGTATCAGTAACGCCGAGCTTGGCGTAGGGTACTGCTTCGCAGATAACTGCCGACGCCTCGCCTGCTGCGTTCGTAAGCGTCGAGGTGACGGGTGTTGGCAGCGTCTTGGTCGCGCTGTACGTCGGCGTCACAAGGCCGTCATCAGTCGCAGACGAGGCTGCCGCAGGCGTTGGTGTAACGGTGATAGTCTGGCAGGTTACGGGCAAGGTGTCGGAAGGCCACATGTTCTGCGGCCCGCAGTGGCGACCGTAGCAGTCGCCGTGTAGCGTTGATGGCAGATACCTAAAGCAGGTCGTCGTTATGTGTAGAGTAGCTGGGCCGGGTGTGATGGTCGCAGTTGGGGCAGGAAGTGCTATAACTGGCGCTACGATAGCCAGGGCGGCACCCAGTACGAGAGCATTTCGAGGCATTTTGGAGATGCTTCGACTTCTTGGTAATCGGCGGTTGGACACAGCTTGTGCGTAAGGCGTGGTCCTTGTGCTTCGGCCCTGAGTCTGATTCACGAGACTGTATCTTCGTGAGAGCAGTGGCTGTGTAAGTTCTTATCCGGACTACTACATAACACGGCGACTTACGCATACCTGCATCCCGCGTCATTTCGAGGGTTGGCGACAGGTGCGGTGGGTCGTTGAGGACGTTGCGTTTCATAGCCGACATTGATCTGTGGAAAGGTAGAAACACTACCAAATTATCAGACCCCCAAACCATGGTAACACATTGCAGTAGCAACCAAGCCGCCCGCGCATCTCGGGTCGAGCGCTATACGTCCGAATCTCTGATAATGTCCAGGCGCAGCAGCTGTCTTCAATCTGCTGGAGGTGCTCCGGCAAAGCATCTATGCATACTTCGCCAGCTGCTGTACGCCACCCACCGCCTGCTCCTTGTAGTCACGCGTACCGTACTTCTCTAACACCGCACTCCTGAGTCTCCCAAGAGTAGGAAGATATCCGCCTGAATACTCCAAGTAGAACTGCTGGAGACGGTCGCCCTCATACACTGGTCTCCCATTCATCCCAAGCGGTTTCCAGTAGCCCAAGGTCCATATTATGTTCTTTCCCATCTCCGGCTGCGCCACGATCATGTCCTCCCAACTTCCAGCTTTCAAATTGCGGAGCCTAGCAAGTGAGGTGAAGTGAAGGTCGATGTAGAGCGTATCGTCGTTCGTCTTCTCCCAGCACAGTATGCTCCTGATGGCCAGTGCCCTCTTGCGATTGTCGATCTGTACGTTGAGACAGTACTTTCTCGGCTGCGCGCCTGGCTTTTGGTTCTTCGGGCGGCGCCACAGGCCCCGTTGAAGAGATGGCGATCCTGAGACCGTTGCTTGGAAGGTTTTGTTCACGCCCTGGAGACGGAGGACTGATTGCATGTCGGTCTTGAGCAGGATCATCTCCAGTAGCTCTGGGACGTCGAAGACGGCTTGTGCTGCGCCTGAGGACATCGTTGCTGGCAGTTGTTGTGGTGATACGGATGTCCGGAGATCGCTTGAGTGTGTGGAATGGTGGAAGCTGCTTGCGGAATGCGTTTATATGACCGCAGCTGTGCTCTCGAGAGTAAAATTGGCAAGTCGTCAACCGGTCGCAACCATGTGACCGCTGAAAGAGCTGAAGCGGTACGAATTGAAACACAACGCTTCGAAAGAGCCTGGTCAAAATCTTGCAGTGACGCCGGCAGCTTGCTTCGTGTGAATTGAAATGGGGGATGAAAAGAAGCCAAGCGGCTTGAACGGACTGCGCCAAGGCAAGAGCTGGCCGCTGAGCGTGCCGCAGTGAAGGACGACCTAGCGCTATCTCCAAACAATTTGGGCAAGCAGTATGGATCCTCAGGAACTCTAGCACACTGCGGCTCTCTTGTTACTGATGAGATCCTCGAGGCCAATTGAACGATCGAGCCTGGCATGGTTTAGCGGCTGGCGACTTCTCGAACAACATCCTACACAGAATAGGAGTCAGTCATGTTGCAGCTGTGTATTTTGCCGTTCATCGAAGGTATCTTGGCCGTCTATGGGACTCCGTAGCCCATTGTCGCGGATGCAGTCACGGCGGGAGCATGTCCATATCATGATCGCAGATGGCATGTCAGTCACCTCAAAGTCCACTTTCGTTACGGAAAACGTGCGTTGGGCCAGTCTGCGCAAGCCAAGTTCTCCATTTCGTCTAGGGTATCTCAGTCGTCTATAGAACGCCTTGCCCTGTCAGCACCACCTACCGCCCTGCGAGACATCAACCCTACTCGAACTCGATGGTAGCTGGTGGCTTGCTGCTAATCTCCATCATAACACGAGCGACACCGTCTACCTCATTGCCGATCCGACTCTTGACTTTGCGCTCAAACGCTCTGGGAAACTCGTACGCGTCGGCAGTCATGAAATCGGTCGTCACAACAGCTCTCAGAGCGATGATCCAGCCGTGAAGCCTCTGGTCTCCGACAACGCCTACTGACTTGACACCAAGCAGAGCGGCGAACGCTTGAGATATCTCATCGTAGAGGCCGGCAGCACGGATCTCGTCAAGGAAGATCTGATCGGCTTCCTGCACGATTCTGACCTTCTCAGGCGTGACATCTGTGCCGACGATACGGATGGCCAATCCAGGACCTGGAAACGGGTGGCGGCCAACGAGATCCTTGGGTATGCCGAGGTCGGTGCCCATCTTACGAACCTCGTCCTTGAACAACTCGCGAAGTGGCTCGATGAGCTTCAAGTCCATCTTTTCCGGCAAACCTCCCACGTTGTGGTGTGTTTTGATCGTAGCCGAGGGTCCTTTGAAGGATATCGACTCGATGACATCCGGATAGAGAGTACCTTGAAGGAAGTATTCGACTTTGCCGGCATTTGGAGTGTTTTCTGCTGCCTTGGCGATCTTCTTGGCTTCTTCCTCGAATATCTCGATGAAAGTGTTCCCGATGATCTTGCGTTTCTTCTCCGGATCGATAACGCCTTTTAGAAGGTCCAGGAACCGCTCGCTTGCATCGATAACTGTCAGGTTAACGCCGAGACCTTTCGTAAGTGTCTCCTTGACTTGCTTCGCTTCGTCCTTACGCAGTACACCGTTGTCCACCATGACGGCGTGAAAGCGATCTCCGATGGCTTCTTGCATGAGCTTGGCGGCCACAGTCGAGTCAACACCACCGCTCACAGCCCCAATGACCTGTCCCTTCTCGCCCACAAGCTTCCGTATCCTGGCCACCTCTTTGTCCTTGAACGCCTCCATGTTCCAATCTTGACGAGCTTTGCAGATATTGACAGCAAAGTTCTTGATCACTTGCGTACCCTTAGGCGTATGCGTTACCTCCGGATGGAACTGAATGCCGTAGTACTCCTTCTCCTCATGAGCGATGCCAGCATAAGGTGAGTTGGTGGAAGTTGCGATCGTGAGGAAGCCTTCTGGCATCTTGGAGAGCTTGTCGCCATGAGACATCCATACGTCCATATCGTCCGGTAGACCTTCGAATAGCTTACTGACGTGAGCCTTCATGTTACTCTGCTGAGGGTGGAGGTTTAGAGCTGCGTGGCCGTATTCCCGCTTCTCACCGGCGAGCACGTTCTTCCCATGATGCCATGCGATCTCTTGTAGTCCGTAGCAGATCCCTAGTATCGGTACGTCGAGCTTGAAGACTTCGGGATCCACGTGAGGAGCATCTGCTGCGTATACGGAATACGGACCGCCTGAGAGGATGACGCCCTTCGGCTTCCATGACAAATCTGAGAGCTACGCACAAGTCAGTACGCTTCGCGGTAGGGATTGCTGCGCGCATCTCCAGATCTGTTGGAGTGCTTCCAGGCCAGGGAGTAGATCCAAGCTGATTGTCAGTCGCAGATCCTCACAGGAGCGAAGAGCTCAGCCATGTCACGTATAGCCTTGAATTCCTCAAGCATTGCCTACCTTCTGCGTGCACGGCAGCATCTCCGAGTAGACATTGAGCTCGCGTAGTCGTCTGGTGATCAGATGGGTATACTGGGAGCCGAAGTCGAGGACGAGAATGGTGTCGAAGATCTCATGGGGCGGTGCTGGATCGACAGCGCCGCCATTGGCGATGCCATTTGTCTCTGGCATCTTGAAGTGACTGTAGGATGTTGAAGTCCCACGCACGCGACCGACTCGAAAAAGTTCGCGAGGGGAGGGGCTCTAATAGCCCACCGCGAAGACGCTAAGATAAGGTGCCGATAACATTAGCGTCAACTCTGCCTGCAGTAACGACAACATCGTGACCATGACGATCGTCTCTTCTGGGACGAGTGATTTGGCTCGCGGCCGGCTGCGATGCTGGAGCAAACTTTCATGGACTTCGAGGGCGTGCAAGAAGCTGGTAACAACAGAATTGCTTCGAAGTCACAGATCGACGGCTCTCTTACGCGAAGGAACAGCATGAGGCGCGCTCGAAAGGCCTTCTGGACGCGTTGATCATGTTATCGCAAGTTGGGGAGCGTATTGGCAGAGATGCAGACTCGAGCTATAGGTCGCTGGATATGGACGTCGGTGGCAGCTCTAGGAAGGCACGCGTCGCGACAACGCGCCGCGAGACCTCACTTCATCTCATCTCCATCTTTGACCTCCTTTCTCAAGCCTTATCTCTCTTTTCTCGAATGTCGTCCCACGCGCATGTTCGTTGTGCTAGTACAAGAATCGCATTCCTTGACATGCCAAAATGGACGACGACATGCAGCATGAGACCTCACCACAACCCGAACATACAGACAGTGCAGCTATGGATCTAGGACTGAGCCACGAAGGGGACGTCCACGGCGCCAACATCTCAGATGCAGACTTGCGTACCAGTGGCGCAACACAACCGCCGTCCGGCTCTAGTGAGGAGTCGGAGAGCTACAGTGGCACGGAACTGGAGCCAAGCGTAGGGTGCCTGGCCCATGCCACCCCAAGCGAGGTCGCCGACTTGTACGAGCACGGCGCTGTTGCGGGCCAGACTGCCGAGACGTACGACGATGACGTCGTCGAGAATGACATTGCCGATATCCACCAAGAAGACGCTATCGATGATGGGTTCGCTGATCCGTATGAACGCAGTGCTGTCGAGGATGAGATTGCCGATACGTATCGACAAGACGCTATCGATGGGGAGCCTACCGATACGTACGAACTTGAAAATGTCGAGGGTGCGGTGGCAGATTATTGCGAAGACGACGCTGGCGAGGAAGGTACCGCAGACGACGACTACGAAGAGGACAAGCCTATGTCAGCTCTCGAAGAAGCTCGCGATCTCGATCTCTGTCAGGACTACATGACTGTGCACCCTTTCCAAGCAGCTCACTTGCAGACTCCGCCCGAGACACTGGTAGACAGCCTCGAGGACCCACCAGGAGCACCCGACAGTCGTTTCAACACCGCGCTGGACCTTGTGAGTAATGGCGAGAGATGGAATGTTGACAAGGACTCCGCGAAGTTCCTGGCCTCTGTTCTGGCTCTGGGGCGGGAAGAGCCATCAATGCTGGACTTTGACGATGCGCACCAGAGCTTCATTGACTTGAAGATAGAGGAGCCAGTCCTTCGCCGTGATCCAGCGCTTGAGCTTCAACAGTTGAAGCGCAGGAATATGGTCTTCATCTCTACCCGCGGCATGCAACCATTCGAGCTGGACGCCGAGAAAGACGAGAGCCTGCAGTGGCCAGGCGCAGCTTTCCACCTGCCTGCTGAAAAGGACCAGGAGATTGCGTCTGAGAAGCTCGAGGTCAGCTTAGAGGTGATTAAGTATCTGCGTGAGCTTGCGGAGCCCAAGCCTATGAGTAACACTGACATGATGAGTGCATTCATTGACTGTGATAAGGTAAGTAGGTTCCAGCTGCAAGATTTTCATACACTGACGATATCAAGCCTGCGATCATAAGGCCGCAGACGCCTCCATTGCTGCCACTCTCTCCACCTTTCAGCCCCCAGCCTCTCCCGCCGGCGCTCATGGACATCGACTTTACATCTACGCCCGAAGACCTCATGGCGGCCGAGGCAGCGGAGCTCGATCGGGAGATCATGGCTAGAGACGAGAATGCACCTGTGAGGCTGCATGAGGTTGCAGCAACTGTCGACCCAGCAGACCTCTACAGCTCACTCCAGACACCAGAAGCCAGCTCATCTTCGCCGCTGCGGCGCAAGCGATTGCAGGATCTCAAGGCTGAAGTCCCACTGATACCCCAAGATATGACTGAGCCACCACCGAAGAGGACCAAGACCGTCTCTTTCCCTGAGGAAGTGCAGACTCTCATACCTTTGCCGGACTCCGATGTGTCTATCTTGGATGCTGATGTGGCCAATCAATACCTGGATGCTTTCGTGAACGAAGTCGTGGTGCCCTTCGCAGAGTCAGCGATCCAGCAATCGCAGAATGAGCAATTGAGCGAAGTTGACACCACCATGCGAGTACCTGTGCCGCCAGTCACAGAAGGGAGGCCGGTCCCACCGTGGAAGGCGTATAGCGCTGCCGATGGCACCACACCAGAGCTGGTTGCGCAGAAAGCTCTGCTGTCCTTCATCAAACGAGAGATCATTACGAAAGACGAGGTCAGTTGGAGTGGCGTATCAAAGCTAGAGCGGACACTCGCATGGAGCCCGTTCGCTGCTCGGCTGGGTAAGGTCAGCATGGCGGAAGGCTTTGATGAGGACAAGTCATCCGCTCGATACATGGCGGAGATCGCATTCGACGAGGCGATCGACATCGACAGCCTAGTCTCGAAGACGGCAGGCTTACGCATCCTGGACGGCCACGAAAGCGACAATGACGAGCTTGAGACTGCAGACTTCGACAACGATGAGGCTGAAGACGATTTGCCGCCTCAAGCACCACCGACCGTGGTCCTACCGTCGTCGCCGCCACGACAACCACCATCCAGCGTCCTCTTGCCACCTATCAGGCAAGAGCAGGTTGCGGAAGAGGCGGAAGAGGCACAGGCAACGATGCCACCGCCACAGCCAGGACGCATTGACATGCAGACATTGCTTCGCAAGCGCAAGCTGGAACTTGAAGAGGCCGCCAAGCCCAACGCAATGACACTTGATGTTGCCGAGAGTTCGCCTATAGCTAAGCCGCAGAAGCCACGCCTCTCCAACGCTGGTCTGAAGCCTTCGAGAGTCAGCGATCTACTCAGAGAGGGTGGTATCGCAGGTTTCATGCGGCTCCACGGTGGAGAACCAAAGCCATCCGCAAAGGCGAACCCTCAGACTACCCAACACTTGCAGCCAGCAGCTCCTCCCGCAGTGATGGTGCCTCCAACCCAGGAAACGGTTGATGTCCCAAGCATACCTGCGCTGCCGCCACCTCAGCTGGTGGACTCAAGCCGTCCGATGCAGGTGATCGTCGCCACGCAGATCCTGACGAATCGAAATCTGGTCAGACAGTTGCAGATACTACTACCCGAGCTCGAGCTAGTTGAGCGTGACTCTGTTCGCAGCGGTCCAGCAAAAGACGAAACACAGATAGCTTCCATCGAAGCCGACGTCACGGTATCACCAATAACAGGAATAGTGACCACGACACTGCCAAAGCTCAAGCAAAAGCCGGTACCAGGCCAAAACAACTTCTTCGGCCTACGTGAACGCATCGTGGCCGTCTCAGCTCACCACGAGAAGCTCCTCGTCATGGTCAGTGAGGGCCGACAAGCTGCGATGCATGCTCCAAACCTCAACGAGCGTGACTGCGAAGCATTGGCGGACCTCACAGGATTCCTCGCTACGCCAGATGCTGAAATCAAGATACAATATGTGCCAGGCGGCGAAGACGACATGGTGAAGTGGATTGCTGCTGCCATCTCCCAGCATACGGTCTCGGCAGAGGCCATGAAGGTGCTGCAGGAAGAGACGCTGTGGGAGCGCTTCCTGCGGAGAGCGGGCATGAATGCATTCGCTGCTCAGGTCATCCTCAGCAAGCTGAAGATGCCGGCAGGCTTGCCACAGAGTGAAGGCTCGACGGAGGCATCAGAGCCGCATGTGACGGATGGCCTCCTCGAGGCGCTCGGGGAGCCCATGCAGACCTCCCCCAACGATGAGACTGTTTTTGGGCTGACTGCATTCGTGCGTATGTCCGTCGATGAACGCATCTCGCGGTTTGGGACGGTGATGGGAGGCGAAAGGGTACTTCGGCGGGTCAGCGGTGCCATTGATGATGGGTGGATGTCTGCTAGAACTTCCTGATGCAGCTCGCGAGCATGGTCGTCACAGCCCCTTTGCTGCTGCGGATGTTAACGTTCTCGCTATCTGCGCGATATCGATAGGTAGCTAGCAGACAACGTAGCTATCCTTGCGTAGCTGGAGTATCATGAGATAAATGCTTCTGACTGACTTCTAGTCTCGCGAAAGGTTCGCACACAGCCTCAATGATGTGTTGATAGTGTTGTGAAGGTTGAACGGGCACGCCGTCAAGGTTGCGGAAGCTTGATGTCGTGCAGCGGTACAAAGTGTACAGGAGACACGCACGCGGCGATCCAGACCTCCATCGATCTTCGCCTCAGCCTCCACACAGGGGCCTCTGCCGCGTTGGCTGGTCGCAATCTCACAAGCCTGCATACACCCGGCCTAACACCCTTGCGCCGCTCTCGTTGTGCGCCCGATTGCCAGGATTTTGAAGAAATATCCTGTGGCTGATAGCCTGGTGCTCCACGTGTGGCTAGAACTTACGTTTCAGCAGCGTTTGCAATGCGAAGTTTGTGTCGCGTGGACTCGCCCGTTTCGAAGCTTCGCTGCCGCTGGCGAGCTACAGCGTCTGTCGAGGCATTGGTTGACAAAGTGCGATATATAGCAGCAGCCTGCATCGTTCGTCACATGTGTCTCAGACCTCTTCACCAGCCGTGTCTTCATTTCCCATTTTGCGAAACGAAAGGCGGGAAGGAGCAACAAACGCTAAAGGAACGCCGACTCCACGCGCGATCTACGTCACCTAGCGATTATCAGCCACCCCGATCGAGCAAGCGCGTCCTGCAGGTCTGTTTAGATTGGCCTTTCCCGCCCTCGCAACGTCGCACCTGTTGCATTGCGCACCTCATCTCCTGCAAATTCCCTATCTTCACCTCCTCATCAACAGCAACAGTACGTTGCATCGACTATCAGCTTACACAACAAGCATTTACGATACGCAGTATACTGGAGCACGATTTGAAAACCTGACTGATTACCTCAATCCCTGGAGAACGCCGTCGCCAGGGCGAAAGGTCAGCGAACCATGGCGACCCAATTGGGCGCTACAATGAGCTCCTCGCTGTCCAAGAGGCAGCAGAGTAACGACCCAAATATCGGCTCAGCACAGTCACAAAACGACCAGAATGGCGGCAATACAGCATCCCAAGTGCTCTCGACCCTGGCGCCCGTAGCCCTCTACGCCATCATATGGGCCATCCTCTTCTTGGTGCTTCGCCGCATGTTCAAGCGGTACTATGAACCAAGAACTTTTCTGGGCAGCCTTCGTCCTGAACAACGCACGCCTAAGATATCGGACAGCATGTTCGGATGGATCAAGGACTTCTTCAAGATTTCGGACACTTATGTCTTGAACCATCACTCACTCGACAGCTACCTCTTTCTCCGATTCTTGAAGATCTCGATCGTCTGCTGCGTGGTGGGCTGCCTGATTACCTGGCCGGTACTCTTCCCCGTCTACGCTACAGGCGGAAACGGGCAGTTGCAGTTCGCGCTCCTCACGTTCTCCAACATGGCCAACTACTGGAAGTACTTCGCGCCCTGCGGATGCTGCATGGTCTTCTTCACTTTCATCATGTATATGATCACCCGCGAGAGTGTCTTCTACATCAATCTCAGGCAGGCATACCTCATGTCGCCGCTTTACGCTTCGCGCATCTCGTCACGTACGGTACTCTTCACCTCGGTGCCGGAACAGTACATGCACGAGGGCCCGTTGCGAGCGGTCTTGGGTCACGGCGTACGTCGCATGTGGTTCGCCACGGATACGCAGGAGTTGGAGGATAAAGTGGAGGAGCGGGACAAGACTGCGCTGAAGCTTGAAGCGGCTGAGACCAAGCTGATCGTGGCCGCCAACAAGCAACGCCTCAAGAACGAGAAAAAGAATGGGCCAAGGTCGAACTCGGAAGAAGCTGCTATCGGCGGCGAGGGCCCTATTGGCGGCATGCATGACGCGGGGCAATATCTCAAGTCGAAGCAGCGTCCATCGCACAAAACGAAGTTTCTCTTTGGCAAGAAGGTTGACACAATCGAATGGTGCCGTGCGGAGCTTAAGAAGCTCATTCCAGAGGTCGACCACATGCAGGCGACGCACAAGGCTCGGGAGGCCAAGAAGCTGAGCTCCGTCTTTGTCGAGTTCAACACGCTTTCTGAGGCGCAAGCTGCATACCAGAGTCTGACCCACCACCAAGCCTTACACATGGCGCCACGTTTCGCTGGAATCAATCCTGGTGAGGTGATCTGGAGCAACCTCAAGATTAAGTGGTGGGAGCTCGTCGTTCGCAAGATCGTCACTCTCTCCTTTGTCGTCGCGCTCATCATCTTCTGGTCGATCCCGGTTGGGGCGGTTGGTGCCATCTCCAATATCGACAAGCTGGAGAAAACCACAGGGTTCACCTGGCTGCACTACATCTTCGATCCGATGCCCAGCGTCATTAGGGGCGTCGTTACCGGTCTTCTTCCAGTCATCTTGCTGTCGGTCCTCATGATGCTCCTGCCAATCATCCTACGCGCAATGGCCAAGTTTGGAGGCGATCCTACTCGCAGCGCGGTGGAATTGACCGTCCAGAACAGCTACTTCGCCTTCCAGGTCATCCAAGTGTTCCTAGTGGCCACGCTTGGCTCAGCGGCTTCTGCAGTCGCCGGGCAGGTTGCCGAGAACCCGTCCTCAGCGATCACCATCCTGGCCAAGAACCTCCCGAAGGCCAGCACATTCTATCTGTCATACTTCATCTTGCAAGGCCTGGGAGTTGTGTCTGGCATGCTCGTCGGCTTGGTGGGCTTGGCCCTGTTCATGGTGCTGGGCAAGCTACTCGACAAGACGCCGCGCAAGATGTATAAGCGCTGGACCTCTCTGTCTGGACTGGGATGGGGCACGATCTTCCCGATATATACCAACTTGTTCGTCGTCGCAATTTGCTACGCCGGTATCGCGCCCTTGGTCCTCGGTTTTGCGGCCCTTGGTCTTGCGTTCTTCTACTTCGCCTATCGATACAACCTCCTCTTCGTCTCGAATGCGGACGTCGATACCAAGGGTCGCGTATACCCTCGTGCGCTGCAACAAGTCTTCGTTGGCCTATACATCGCCGAAGCTTGTCTCATCGGCCTGTTCGCAATTGGCACTGCCGAGTCGAAAGGTGCTATCGGCCCATTGATCCTCATGATCCTCATATTGGTCTTTACGGCTCTGTACCAGATCAGCCTGAATGCGGCGCTGGAACCGCTCATCAATTACCTGCCGAAGACCATCGATGCTGAGGAGCGTCGCCTGCTAGATCTCGAGACGGGTGGACCTAACGGCTACGAAGACGGTGAGGCAGACAAGGAGGGCAACATGGCTGGTGTTCGCGGTGCCGATGATGCACCGCACAAGAAGCCCAACTTCTTTTCCAAGTGGCTCCGTCCGGATATCTACCAGGACTATCAGACTATGCGTCACATGGTACCGAAGGATATCGCCATCCAGTACGCACCGGAAGAAGAGGCGAACGCTTTCTTCAACCCGGCCATCAGCAGTCCGGTGCCGCTCCTCTGGATCCCGCGTGATCCGGTCGGTATGAGCAAGCACGAGATTGAGGGCACTCGTCGCATCATCGGCATCACGGATGATGGCGCGTACTTGGACGCGAAGGGGAAGGTCGTCTGGGATGCCCACGATGGCCGTCCGCCGATCTACCAGGAAGTGCCGTACTACTGAGTATGCCGAGAGGACGGAGTGTTATGGCCGGCTCAAGACGGATGCATGATGTTGCTGGTTCTTTTGTGTGTGAAAAGCAGCTGCTTTCGCGGCGTTTTATGATAGCAAAGCGAAGATACCAAAGCCTAGCGAGCGTGTCACTTGCCTTTGCGCAAGCTAGTAATCGGGAGAATGACTAGATAGGTATGAACCTGTAATGATGAGTATGGAACGGATGTGTACCATTACCAAAGCGTTGACGGTTCTAAGGATGATACATACCATGTTGAGGAGACCGCTGTTCTTTCGACGGCGTGGTAAACGGTCTAGTGGTTCAGTGAACCTTCTGCTTCCTGGAGATGGCGAGCGATGTTCATTCCCACCGAGTGCTGGATGTAAGTGCCTGGAAGGAAGAAGGACGTAATGTCAGCCGCCGGTGAAATACACCGCGCCGCGAACGCTAATGCACTTCAGCCTTGCGCGAGTCATTGGGTGTGCAATATGAGCCAACTACATACTGCCAAGCACAGTGAGCAATGGAGCTGCGTGCCTTGAACCGGTCGATCGTTTCACAGTCGGTGCTCTTCGGCGCAGCAAGAAGCTGCGCCTGTACCGCCCACTTATCTGCCAGGGGCAGCCATGCAGCAAAGTGTTCTGTGCCGCACACATGCATACCGTTCGACATAGCGCTACTTCCGGGGACCCGCGAGGCTCTGGACAAGGTATCTGTGGGCGGCTGAGTCTTCTTGCGATTGTATGCTTCTAGCTTTCGTACCACCTCCCTGGACTACGGACGATCGAGACCTTTGCGTAACGGGGGTCTTGATGTTCATGAGGGCCACCATGATTGCGTTAACAGGCAACGTCCTGGAACATAGTCGAGGCCAAAGCTGTCCCACTGTATCTCTTACCGGATCTGATATAAGAGCATCCAAGAGCCCCACGCCTAAAGCAGTTCGATCATCAACGACACAGGCAACAAACAGCGATGTCATGAAAAGTCACAAGAGGCTCGGCCTAGCACGCAGGTTCCTTGCGACCTCGTTAATGTGCTCAAGCATGTGAACCCAGGTATGCAGTATGCATTTGAGAGGCATAGCTGACTGTTGACTCCACCATCGAGACATTGTGAGAAAGCCGCGAATGTTCGGGCTGCTGCGCCCAGCCACAACGCTCTCATAGCCTCTTAGACCTGTATGAACGAAGAAGCGCCCCATGCTTACCGCCATCTCTATCTCTGGAACCGCCAATGGAAGCGCTCATCTGCCCCGCATGTTGAGCATCGTCACAGCAGAAAAAGGTGCAACCTTGCAGCATGGGATTTCACCGTGTCGCTTTGCTCTACCAACACTAACAGGATGCAGTACATAATTCATTGGGATGCGCTAGGAGAAGCCGACGTCCATGGAATACTCACAGGTATGTTTCAAGTCGACCGTGCCACCATAGTACACACGCTTACCGTCAGCACCAACTCGATGCTGTTGCCTGCGAGGAGGACCCGGCATCACAGGAGGAGTACGGTAAATCAATGTCGGCGTCGACGCCTGAACGGTACTTTTGCCTTCGGTAAGCTGCGCATGTCGTTCTCTCGGCGACTGGCATTGTATCTCCATGAGTTCATATCTCGTCCAACTTGGCTTGAAGTAGATCCGCCCGTCTTCAACGGCCCATTCTGGCTGGAGTGATATTCTTTCATCGACAGAGCGGCTCACAGGGCTGAAGTTCCCGCAGTGTCGCCGTTTGCAGGCGAATTGGACGTCAGGTTAAGGCGCAGCCGTAAGCTCCACATACCACTCTCTGGCTCCCGCCGCTCGATGGCAGGCTACTGTGCTCGGCCTTGATCATCTTGGCATGTACGCGCCGCAGCTGGGAGACGTAGATCTGCGGCGTCGCTGCTGCCTTCGCCTGGCTGGCGATGCTGGTGCTTCGGGCATGCGACGATAGAATAAGATCAACATACTCCACTC
Organism: Neocatenulostroma microsporum; assembly: GCA_022814695.1. Classification (NCBI taxonomy): domain Eukaryota; kingdom Fungi; phylum Ascomycota; class Dothideomycetes; order Mycosphaerellales; family Teratosphaeriaceae; genus Neocatenulostroma; species Neocatenulostroma microsporum. The sequence continues at coordinate 20,468 of JAKLLW010000020.1, forward strand.
TGTCAACGCCGCCAACATGCTGACCCGTCTAACAAGACCAAGCGCGAAGAGCTTGACGTTGGTCGAACCAATGCTGGCCATCGCGGAGTTGCTCAGCCTTGACGACGGCAGGCATGCCTTGACGATTCGAGGTCAAGTGATGGACCTCGTCCGTTCCGTTCACGCCGCCAACACGCGGTAGCTCATCAAACACCAAGCGCGAAGAGATTGACGTCGATGAAACGAATGCAGGCTATGTCCGCCATGCGATTGCTCCACCCCGAAGGCAGCAGAGCCACGATATATTTCCGTCTCTGCATTATTGACCGTGCCGCAAGTTCACCATACGCCAGCTTGACCACGGCGAGCAGGTACAAAGGTCGCACTCTCCGCCTCACAAGTCTCATCATCAGCCAGCATTGCTTCCATCCCATCATCGATCGGTAATTCTTCCAGTCCAACTATCAAGCAGCATCACTGCAGATACCCAGTATCTTCAGCCTTCCACGACTACAACGAGCACCTCATCGCCTTCGCAACGAGCCATGCCTTCCAACAACGTCAAAGCCGTTACACTGCTCCTCGCCCTGCTGCCAAGCGCATTCAGCATGCCGACAAAGTCACCAGCGAAGGCACCCTCTACCAAGCTCGGCCGTCGAGACATCTGGGGAGGCTCCGACATCCCGGTCTACTGTGACCCTGGAGCGCCATACAACCAGGACGCAATCTCATGGTCCGACCAGAGCCAAGGTATGTCGTTCCGTAGCCCCATCCAGCCCTGTTGCAATCGTACTAACCTGATCGGCAGCTTGCTCAGACGCAGGAATCGCTGACACCTGCTGCATCACGTTCACATGGGGCGGCGTTTGCACAGACGACTTCGATGACCAGGCCACGAGCGATCCCGAGAGCGCGATATACCAGCAGTCCCTGAAAGATGGATCGTTCGACGTCACGGATGTAGGCACCTGGGATGTGGGCTACCAGGCTTTCTTGACCGATGAAGTGCCAGAGAGCATGATGACTGAATGGTTCCACGGCATTTCGATATTGAAAGACTCGGCCTCCCAGGATGGTTATGGCATTCCGGCAAACATCTTTCTCACCGCAGATGGCGGGCCAAACGAGTTGGGCACAACAATGATCGCTTCGCCCTGCACGAACACGTTCAAGAGCAAGTAGGCGTTGAATCTTGAGCGTGCGGTGGCGTCTGAAGGCAGACTGACTGTTATGAGGCACAGGGTTGGAAGCAGGGGGTCATGGGCAAAGTGCTCGACCCATGGTGTTGGAATGGGAACTCACCTTTCGCACGCTCGTTAGCGGAGTTTAGGAGTACACGAAATATATGTTTCAGATATCGACCCACAGCGTGTACTCTTTCGTTCGATAACATAGCCCCACCCACTCCGAGAGTCGTTACGCGTTCTTTGTGCCATTCAGAAGCCGGTGCTTTCGAAGTAGTGACCATGAATGGCGAGCAGGAGATTTTAAGTCGGAGATTGTAGGCATGGGCTACGGGTTAGGACTCAGATGTTGAGTACATGCAACATCTGTCTTCTCCATCGGCCGACAACACCAACTCATTCGATCGCCTTCAAAGCGGTTGGTACAGCGGGCAGGTAGAGCTGGCTTACGGACATGTTGAAGCGAGTCACTGAAGTTACTCAAATGGCAACTAATGACCGGATGTCTTCCTGTTCAGTATCTTGCAATCTCAGGCCCAAGGATACTACACGAAGCGCTAGCACAGATGGTCATTTGCCTGATGATGCGGTCGTAATGTGCAAGTGAGGGACAAGTTGTCCTGGCTATTATTCGAGTTCCGGGTCCACTGCGGTGCTATATGTGGGTCGGGTCCACGTGGACCCCGAATTGGTATCTGAGTCTGACAGCCCGAAGTACCCCACGGCGGCACGGACCGGCTGTGGCCAAGGTGGGGTGGCAATAATGGGTATGTACCTGCAGTCTGCACCTTGTCTCCCACACGGATGTCCTTCAAATCACCGTGAATACCTCTCATCGTGCGTCCATCGTGCTCTGGTAGGTGCGGGGTGGTGGGACGAAACCATAGCCATCATGATGCTAGTAACTCTGGAAGAACTTAAACTCGTCCGTCCAATCGCCTGTTTCGGTATACGGGGCGACGGAATTGAAATCGGGTACATACTCGTCGATACAGTGGACTCGGCCCGGTATATCTAGCCGTACTACAGTTGTAGCCCGGTATGGTCCAGTATTGCTGCTGGCCATGGCATAGCGATCTCCCGATAAGGCAAGGAATGCGTCAAACTCCAGAGCCTGCAGGATCCGATACCCATCGAAGGACATCATCCCAAGAATCGTGCATATTGCCAATACTTCGGAAGGATGCCTCTTCGATACGCCGACATTAAAACGCCTTGGAGATGACCCCATTGCTGCGACGTGAGGTGGAGCAGCGCCCGGCAAAGTATTGGCAGTCAGTCAGAGACATACTGTTACGGTATGCTACGCGAACTATTGAGACGAGCTCTAGGAAGGGTAATACGATCGGTAGCCCTTCCTTGACGTAATTGTTTCTTCCGGATTTGACACACCACTGGTGCTTGAAGAGGCCTCCTCGAAGTCATCGGCGGTGTGGTCTGACCAGAGTCGGCCGGAACAACATGATCACTGTCGTTGAATACCCGTGCATTCGGACATGAACGCATCCCCAGCAGATGGTGGACTCCACAGTAGCAGGTGGTGGGCTCCCGACTACGGACCCTCCGCTAATGCCTCAATGGACGTTAACCGGGTTGCTTTGCGCCGTCTTCGACCTCGTGGGACCTTGTCGTATCATTCTTCACGGCATGAGTTCGGAGAGACCAACATCCACGGCTCCCAACGTTGCACCAAGGGTGGGGTCCATTCCTTCGCACCTTCCATCGCGCCTTCATGACTTCCTAGCCCAGCTTGGCTTCGAACGAGCAGAATACAAAAGGCCTGCCCTTCGCCCTTACAGACCTTCTTCATCCTCATCAACCATCCTCGCTTCTATCCAAATTACTCCCACCAACCCGAGCTCATCAATATCTTCACTCGTCCCAACACACCATGCTCTCAAACAACATCAAAGCCCTCGCGGCGCTTATCCCTCTGCTGCCAAGCGCATTCGGCATGCCGACGCAGAACCTGACGGAGCTCAGCCGTCGCGCAGATATCCCATCGTACTGCGATCCCGGTTCCCCGTACGACCTCAATGAGATGGCCTGGTCCGACCAGAGCGCAAGTACGTCGCTCCCCAAGCTCAAACACGCCTCCCAGACTCCATCGATCGCGTGCCACACTCTCTTGCCCCTTCTAATGGACTCATTGCTAACCGCGGCCGTATGCAGCCTGCCAAGCGGCGGGCATCGCCGATCACTGCTGCGTCACCTTCGACTGGGGCGGCACCTGCAAAGACGACTTCGTCGTCTCCGACCTTGAGAACGCGGTGTCGCAGCAGCGCCCAAAGTCTGGATGGACCGCGACCACGGGCCCGGTGGGCACCTGGTATGTAGCCCGGCTTGCCGGAAGCCACGGCTCAGACACTCGAGACATCCGCGAGCTAACCCCTATACTCATCGCTTCCTAGGATCATGAGCTACGTCCCACTCATTAGCGATTCGGCGCCGGCGGCCATCTTGACTGAGTGGGACCACGGTATCGTGGCGTTGCATGACACTTATGGCGATAAAGGCATTCCCGCCAATGTCTTCCTCACGGCGTACGCCGATGGTTTGGCGACGGAGATGATCGGTACGTCTTGTTCCTCCTAGTAGGGACTTGTATCGACTTCGGCATCGCGGTGCGAGGAATGGTAGTATGAGGGGCGGTAGTGTCAGTCATGGCAGTGGAAAGGGTGGGAGGGACGGCAGTGGAAGGGGTTGCAGTGCGAGAAGGTAGTGTCTGGCTTAGAAGGGAGTTCTGTGCAGGGAATCGGGGATGGCTTACCATCATACGCTCTTTTAGCTGAGTTGCAGATAGACTCCAACATCTTTCTCAACCTGAGACCAACAGGTGACGTGGTCATGTTGTGCAAGAGTAAGACCAGCGGGCCTTCTCCAACACGACATTAGGCTTTCCACAGAGTGTACATCTGATATGGCTGCGGGCTTGACGACCTGCTTGGACGTACTCTTGCTGACGCTCACGCTTAAGATATCTCCCATTCGTACCTGTCGCTCTCCGTACTTCGATTTGATGAAGTCCCGGGAGGTAACCGGACTCGCTAGGCTTACTGGACAGCGTTGGTCCCAACGCGGCACCAAGTGCATCACCGAGGGTACGTCCAAGAGCGCGTCCGAGCCGCCGGCCAGATGATCATATCCAGGTGATCAGAAACTTCAAGTGACTTGCAGAAGAGACTGTCCTGGCCACGTACCAAAGAGATACAGGCTACGAAGACGTTAGCGTTATGCCTTCGCATAGGCTCTCTTCAGCGACTCACCGACCGCTCTGGCTTCTTTGTGCTCTTCTTGGCTAGCGAGGTGTCTGACAGTAGCACGCTCTGCAGCAGGATACCCGCGAGCAGCAATGTCTACACCTTCATAGTAGTATCCACACACAAGGTCACCAAGCTCCGTCAGTAGCATTAAAACACTCTCAAACATCTGCAATCTCTTACATGACTTCGCAATTGCCTGATGTTTGTGTTACAGGCGATCGTAGAAGATACTACCAGTACTCGGACTGTCGATGTGCATGGAGAGCACAAAGGGAGAAAAGGGAGAAAAGCAGGCGTGAGGGGCACTGTACCACTGGCAGTGCAGAGATCGGTCCGCATGTTGACATATTGGTGAGGCCTTGGGCCGTACACACCTTTGGACTCTCGAGTATGATACGGTTGGATGCTGAGGAAGAAGAGATGGAGTCAGCGGAGAGGAGCAGCACAGGCCTTAGGCTGGCCCTCATGGATCGACCCCGCAAGCCTGAACTCTATCTGCTTGACACTGACCTCGACCTCGACCATTCGATCTACGATATGGAGGATGGCATGATCGTACAGTGATACCACGAATCCCATGTTCTCCCGTATCAACCAGATCGCACGGCACCTTTCGCGGCCCATACCGAATTATCTACACAATTCCGCAGCGAGCGCCGGCGTGCTGTCGTCGACGTCACGAGCCATGGCGCAAGACCGGAGCAAGAGAACGATTAATACGGCGGCGTGCCTGATCATAGGGGATGAAGTGCTGGGCGGCAAGGTGAGCATACCACCTCCACTATGGAAGATATCATATGTGTGCACGGCAGGGATGCTGAATGCTGAAGCTATATATACACGTATATTAGACGGTCGACACCAACTCAGCATGGTTCGCCAAGTACTGCTTCTCCATGGGCATCAACCTCAAGCGCGTCGAAGTCATCGCCGATGACGAGGGTGAAATCGTCGAAGCTGTACGAAGAATGAGCGACGGCTACGACTTCGTGGTCACGAGCGGAGGGATCGGACCAACACACGACGACATCACCTACGAGTCCATCTCCAAGGCCTTCAACCTGCCATTGATACTGCATGATGAGGCGCTGGAGAAGATGAAGAAGCTGAGTAAGCCTCGTCCGAATCAGCCGAACTTCAGCTGGGACGATAAGGAGTCGCCGGCGTACAAGGCCAAGATGAGGATGATTGAGTTGCCGTATGATAAAGATATACCCGATGAGGATCAGGTCATCTTTACCGCGGATGACCTCTGGGTGCCGATTGCTTGTGTCAATGGCAACGTGCATATCCTTCCAGGCATCCCAAGACTGTTCGAGAAGATGTTGACAGGCCTGAAGCCACGCCTGCTACCACGGCTCACGGACCCAGAAGGCAAGGGCGTCTACCGAGTCCTCTTCAGCACACCGATGCCCGAGAGCGAGGTGGCCGGGTATCTAACAGAGCTCGCTGGAAAGGTGAAGAGCAAAGGCATCAGCGTAGGAAGCTACCCACGGTGGGGCAAGAGTCGGAATACGGTTACGCTGGTGGGACGCGATCAGGAGTACATGGACTCGCTCGTGCCGGAGGTGGCGGAGAACGTCAAGGGCCGGCGGATACAAGTAGAGGGCGAGGATGATGACGAGAAGAGCGATCCGGACGCATGAGGAGGGCTTTGAAGTAAGTCGCTAGGGTAGTCGACTGTACAGACTCATTGCGTGCAGGTTCTCTCAACACTTCGGCCCATGAGTCGCTGTTACCTTCGGCTGCTTATCCGTTGCGAACTTTCTCGAACAGCTTGTCTCCGCCTATTGGAGCTCTCCGCTTCCTGACCGCTTCTTGAACACCCACCGGGCTGCACAAGAGCTGCAGTACCGACTCGAGTCAAGGAGACTCTGTCGACAACATTGACTCTTGATCTGCCGCAGTCCATGTAGCAGAGACGAAAGTACCTTGTAGACCGTCGTCGGGCCCATCGACGTCGTTGGCTTGACGGGTTGGCCGGGTACTTCACGCTTGATCCCAGCGCTTTCGCCATCTCACAAAGTGCAAGAAGGACAGTGACGCAGATTGTCACTGACACTTGCAGGCTAATCGACAGTGCAAACACATCAACGCAGGTTACCGCAGCTCCGACAATCGCCAAAGATCCACCGCTTCTCCATCCTGTTCGTCCGATAATGTTCTGCATGAGCAGAGCACTATCCGCCTCCTCGTACGATATATGCACCGAATCAGTCCTCGTAATGGCCCAATTGCTTGACTCCTCCGAGCTATCGAAAGACCTCTTCCTTGCCGCAGTCCTGGCCGCTTCCGTAGGATCATGGTACACGCTCGTTGTCGTGGTCGAGTGATCTGGTCGCAGCAGTACCCGCATACTGGTCATTCCATGCGTTCGTCTTCTCCTCCTATTCCCGTACCCGGGCAGCCGGGCGAGATAGGCGCTTGTCGAGTTGCCGTCCATACGCGCACGCCGGCCGATTGGTAAGAGGGTCACTGCGGCTTTGCTGGGCATGTGTAGCGCACCGCTTTCGAAGACGGCGAGGAAGGGTTTGACGCAGGGTACTGTGGCGAGGATGATGGACATGTGGACTGTGACTTGGCTGAGGATGCAGACGCCGACGCGAGCGTGGGTCCAGTCGTGGCCGAGAAGGGCGATGTGGATGTATCTCATGCGAATGACCGATGGTGGGATAAGACTGCGTACCTGATTAGCGTTCAAGCTGATATCTTCGCCTCCCGCGAGCGCATTGTGGACATCTGCGCCGGAGCGCGGGGTGAAGAGGAGGGCTAATAGGTTGCAGCTGCTTCATGGTAAGTAAAGGAGATGAGTGGACTGACAGCAAGCGGGTACTGAAGAGCGCCACCGTCTGGCACTTGTGTCGCATCGGCATTTGTAAGTTCCAGACGAGGATGATAGCTGCGACTGTGATAGTGAACTCGAGCCCCGTCTTAGTGGCTTCGATTGAGGTGTAGATCGCCCACTGCATCAGATGTTAGTAGCGGCGCATTGTTCCCGGATCTTCTGGACTCACGATGTGGTACGCATCGTGGTAATGCCAAGGTTGTGGCAGCGGAGCCTGGAAGCAAAAAAGACCAAGAGACACCAGGAGCCAGATAACGGTCGAGATGGCGATACTGTGGGCGACCCAGACTTTGCGGTTTACTCGGGTGATGCGCGCGATGAGGAAGCACACGGACAGCTTCGAGAAGGCTATGGCGACGGCATAGACAATGTTCCCGATGTAGAGCATGAGCTGCTGCTTTTCTATGTCGTTTTTACTGAGCTCACTGGCTTTGTGGCCTAAGCCATAAGGAATCTCGGCCATGGTGAGGACGGAGTAGCCGATACCGAAGACCTGGTGGAGTCAGTGTTTGGTCGAGGCGAGGGAGGTGGGAAGCTTTATGCGCACTGTCCCCAAGATGCAGGCGTAGTCATCCAAGCCGAATGGACCGTTGATCTTGAGTCGGAGGAATATGCGGATCAGCTGCACGAGGAGTGACCATATGCTGGCGGTGGTTGAGATGATGACGACGTAGGCTGCTCCGGCATTGAGGCCGAATGCGGGCATTTAGGAAGTATGCATCGAATCATACATTCGTGCGACAAGGTTCCAGTGTTCTATGAGCGAGGTGAGCGGAATCCGACCAAGCCGCTCTTACCTTGCGGGCACGCAGCTACCTGGATTGAAGCAATAGCGTAGCTGCACGTCTCCCAAACACAGGAAACAAGGAAACCGCAACATGGGGCCGTCTTATCGCACCAGCGCACTCTCGACGTTGGCGAACGCATCTCAGAGTGGTGTTCTCCTCTTCGCCGACTACTTTCAAGTTAACCTGCTTGCCGCATCTGCATTTCCTATCACTTACCTCAAGTCGCATATCCTCCTCAGCTTACTACTCTCATCCAAAATGACGTCCGAGACAGATCACAAGACCAAAGCCAGCGAGGTCAGCCCGGCCAGCACCACCAGCACCACCAGCCAACTTTCGAATCCACCGGCAGTCTTCAAGAACAGAACGTTGCGAATAATAGAGTCCCGCCCGGCCTTGGAGCGAGGGACCACTCGTGATCGGGTGGACATGCAGGTGAGGGAGATACTCATCCAGCTCTACGTTTGCCCTCAACTGACAACGCCTGATAGCGCATGGGCCGAAGGATAGAGATGCAGCGCAAGTTCCGTCGATACTCTACCATGGCGTTCTCATCAGCGATCATGGGAACCTAGGAGATCTTCCTTGCAGCCAACGGACCTGGACTGCGGAATGGAGGCTTGCCAGGATTGTTCTGGTCAATGATTTGGTGCTATATCGGCCAGCTCTTCATCATCCTGTCGCTCGCGGAGTGCAGCTCCATGGCTCCTACGAGCGCATCACAACATCACTGGTGAGTATCACAAGCGTGATGCGATGAAGGTGATCGGATACTGACAACTTCGCAGTACGCCTCTGACTCCCGTATTGAGAGTGTCAAACCCACGAACGCAGACTGACCAGACTCCATAGGGGTTTCCGAGTTCGCTCCGCGCAAGTGGCAGCGGCTATTGTCCTATTGCACCGGTTGGCTTTCGTTCATCGGTTGGCAGAGCGTCTTCACAGTATACGTCTTCCTCCTCGCCGGTACGATCCAAGGGCTCATCCAAATCAACAACGAATACGTCCCCGAGGCCTGGCATGCGATGCTCCTCGCAATGGCCACCGCAGTGTCCTTCGCGACCTTCAACGTGATGCTTTCTGACCACTTGTCCCTTCTGGAAGGACTTTTCACGGTCTGCCACGTCTTTGCCTTCGTGCCGATCGCAATCACGCTGTGGTGAGTGAGAGTTGCTTCGGTTCATTGTCATTGTAAGCGGTAATGCTGAAAGCTCCAACCCAGGGTGTTCGCGCCGAATGAATCCGCCTATGATATCTTCGTACGCTTTAACAATGGAGGCGGATGGCCATCCACCGGTACTTCGGTCATGATTGGGCAGATCTCCAGCATGTTCGTGTGGCTTGGGGCCGACTGTGTCACCTACCTTGCGGAAGAGGTCGAGGACGCGGCCAAGACGGTACCGCAGTCAATGGTCTGGAGCTACCTTCTCAATGCGCCGCTGGCGTTCTTGATGGTCATCACCTTTTGCTTCAACACCAGCTCCACTTCTTATGACCCGGATTGGATATTCGGCAAAATCGTGCGTATACTGATGGATAGGACCCTTGGAGCCCCTCTGAGACATCTCAGAGCCCTCGAAAGCTTTTGGAGACATCCGCTAACCCTCACACCCATCGCTCTTAGTATACCTTCCCGTTCGTTCGGATCCTTTACTACGGGCTTGGAGAAGCCGCTAGCGGCACGACGGCCTTCATCAGCATATTGCTAGTCCTACTTTCAATGATTACCATCAGCTTACTGGCACTTGCCTCGCGCCAAACGGTTGCTTTTGCGTAAGTGTCTTTAAAACCTCTTGAAGGCGTGATTGCTGATTAGCCTGGGCAGCCGAGACAAAGGCTTGCCATTCTCAGCCTGGGTGAAAAGGGTCAATCGACGCACAAGAGCTCCAGTGAACTCCGTCTTGGTATCGACGGGGTACACGATGCTGATGTCGGTAATCATCCTTGGCAACACCACAATACTGAACACGATCCTCAGCCTTGCGACTTCATCTCTGATGTTGACCTACATCATATCGATTGCGTGCCTGATGTACAGGCGACGGCAGGCAGAGCCTTTACCGTTTGCGCGATGGTCTCTCGGGAAGATGGGATTACCGATCAACTGCATCGCTTTGACTTACGCTACGTGGTCTTTCTTCTGGTCACTGTGGCCTTCCCAGTACGTTGTAACGGCTGCAAACTTCAACTGGGCCGTGGTCTTGTTGGTGGGGATCATGTCGCTGGCTTACATCCTGTACCTTGTGCCGGGAAATGGCTACGCTGGTCCAGGCACGAAGGTGCAGACTTGGATGAGTGGGCAATGATGCGATGAGGCGCTTGGTACATAGCGATTGCGATATCTGAGTCTCCTGCGTAAGCTTTGCACTCCTGTGGTCGATAGCAAGCCTCAAGATCCCTCTCCTTAGATTTGACCAGCCATCTCAATTGTGAGCTCCATGCGATTGAGCTGCCCTGTGACTCTCCTGCTAACGAAGTTCAAGTGTCAATTGGCCGGGGGTATCACTTCTGCGCGACAAAGCGCTGGTAGTCTTCGCCGATGCGACTGCGCTCGCGAATGATCGTGGCGTGGTCCTCCTCATTAGTCTGCCAGTGCTGGACGCAGCTCGGGCACTCGATGAACCAGGCCTGCGACACCGGACCTTGGCCCAGCATCTCGTACTCTGGCAACGTGTCACCAACAAGCTTCGCGACGTCCCAGTCTAGGCAATCCTCGCAGAAGGCACCCTCGCACCATCGGCACCTGAAGACCTACAAGACGTCATGATGAGCAGGAGTCTCCTAATGTGACATGCGCAGGGCTGATCACTTACCATGCCACCAGCGTTTTGGGTGTTGGCGTGGCAATCCGCGCAGGAGTGCTGCGGACAGAAGAAATTCATCTTGCTCTTCGCCTTGGCTTTGAACTCGTCGTTGAGACACTTGTAGTGGTACGAGCGTGGGCATCCAGAGCACAGCACAATCTCGCCGCCGTCGTAGCAGTGCTGGCAAAAGTCCTGATTCGGTACCGGCTAAAACAAGGGGAGAGAAGGGTCAGCAGATGTCTCCAAAAGGACGCGGCAGTCTCAGATATCTGAAATGGCCTCCAAGGGTGCTACCCATCAGTACACGTACTGCCTTCTTCTCGCGCACAGGCTCGGCGAGGGTCGGATCCTTGCCGGCCATTGTAGGCACCGCTTCCCAATCTGCACAGTTGAGAGATTCTTTGTTAATAGCAAAGCCGTCAACCTGCAATAGACCCAAGAGTTAGCCGATGTCTCAGATGGTCTTGAAAGGCTTCTCAACGTCTCAGACGGCCTTCAAAGGGTTCTACTACGCACCATGACTGTCGTGTTCTTGCCCACGCGGCGGTCAGCACGAGCGAGCTCAGGGTTCGCGGCGATTGCCTTGTCGATTCGCTTTTGGTGCTTCTTGCCCTCGAACACGGCGGTCTCCACTTTCTCCATCGTGTTGAGCCATGCTTGCTCATCAACCTCCGAGGCCGCACCCGCCTGACTGGTCTGGACGTCATCTGTCTTGTCCTTGCATTGCTCTATCATCGTGTCGAAGTCCCAGTCAAGCATAGCAGTGACGTCGACCTGTGGACGTGCCAGCGTACTAGCACCTTTCCGGAGAAGCGACTTCAGCTGATCTGTGCCCAACGGCGGGCCGTCGTCCTCGTTTGCGTCCTCGCTCGTCCTCTTGCGCTTCTTGCCAACGATCTGCTCAGCCGAATGGAGATTGCGCATGCTCTCTGTGATCTTGGCAGACAGATAGAGCTTCTTACGAATCCTGCCCAGCATTTGCTCTTCCACTGTGCCTTGGGTGCAGATCTTGTAGATGGTCACTGGCTGCGTCTGCCCAATGCGGTGAGCCCGCGCTTCGGCTTGAAGAGTGATCTGTGGGTTCCAATCCTCATCCATAAACACTACATCGCTTGCCTGTAGAGTTGGGTCAGCTTATGTCTCACAGGGTATCTCTTACTCGAGGGTAGACGCACGGTAGCGAGATTGACTCCTAAACCTCCCGCTCGTGTAGAAATGAGCATCACATGATAATCGCTTGTGGTGTCATTAAACATGCGAATGCTCAAGTTCCGCCTTGCTCGAGATGTACTGCCGTCGAGTCTCAGGTAGCGGAAGGGCGCTCGATTGGCATTGCCACCCTTCAGAGCGAGGAGATCCTCGCAGTAGTCGAGTGTATGCGTAAATCCTGAGAAGATAAGGATCTTCTTCTTCTTCTTGACAACCAGCTCTTCGACCAGCTTGTCCAGAACGATGAACTTGCCGGACGCGGTCTTGACATGGTCTCCGAGGTAGTACGGCTCCGGAGCGGCGTGCTTGAGCAGGTACGGATGTGAGCATACCTTGCGCAACTGCATAATGATGTTCATCAGCTTCTTCCAGTGTCCACTCTTGTGGTCTTCTTTCTCGTTGTTAAGAGCCTGTTCCATGATCTGTCGTGTCTCGCTCCAGTCTCCGGTCGCAGCACCGTTACCGTCGATGGCACTTGCAGCTGCGGCTCCCTGTTCGAGAATGGCGAGATCTGCATCGTCTTCAGCGCCAGTCTGCACCTTGGTTTTGGCGTCCTTGAACAAGTCGTCCAGGAGTGCATTGTCGGCTTTCGTGAGCAGACGAGTGTACCAAAATCTCTGCATCGGCGTCAATGGGACGTACAGCAGAATCTCAGTCTTGGTGGGCAAGCCCAAATCGACACCCGGGCTTGACTTCATGCGCCGTAACATGAGGAGCTCGAGGATGCTCCGAGAACTGTCCATAAACTTCGTGGACACCTTGCCTTTTGTCAGATCGAATGCCTGCTTGAAGTCGTCGGCGGTATCGGCAGTGAAGACATCTGGCAAGAGCCAGTGCAACAAGGCCCACATCTCTCTCAAGTTGTTCTGAAGCGGTGTGCCCGTCAACAAGAGACGATATTCGGCGCTCAAGCTTTGCAGAGCAGATGCGATGTCCGACGCCTCGTTCTTGATCTTGTGGCCTTCGTCGAGCACGCAGTATCGCCACGCGAACGCCCGCTTGAACCAGCCTGCCTCCGCCTTGAAAGTTTCGTAGGTTGTGATCACGACGTTGACCGGTTTCGTCGATCCCACGTCCGATGTCAGAGCACCACCCTGCTTGCTCGAGTGCTTCGCTTGGAGAAGCAGCTCCTTCTTCAGACCTTCTCGCTCTGCCTTCGGCCCGTGGAAGCGGACCGCGCTGAGCTCAGGCGTCCACCTACGCGTCTCGTTCATCCACGATGAAAGCACGCTAAGCGGGCATACTACCAGGTGAGGCCGATTCTCACCGGAAGACTTGTCGTTCTCCTTAAGGTACTGAAAGAGCGCGAGCGTCTGCAGCGTCTTCCCGAGGCCCATTTCATCGCCTAAAATAGCTGACATGCCATTCTGCTGCATGTACACTAAGAAGGATAGGCCTTCAAGCTGGTAATTCTTCATGGTGGCACGGACGCCCTTTGGCTGCTGGTCAAGGATGTTGTACTCCGAAACCTGACCCACTTGGCCTCCCAACTTCGCAATGTAGTTCTTGTCCGGCAGCAAAGGTAGGAAGAGACTCTTGTTTGCCAGCAGGAAAGCATCCCGCTTTGGCTTTGTACCCTCACGGATCTCCTGACGAGTTGTGCCGCGTGCAGTCTGAGGGGCAGTAAGGGCGTGCGACTTGTTGGAGTTGCGCTTGGAGTAGGTGGCGACCTTGCGCTTCTTCGTCTTCTGCGTTGGGCGAGCATAGCTGACGCGGGACTTCGTTGAGCGAGCAGGCAGTACCTTGGTCCCGGCACGTGGTACAACTTGGATCACATCTTCGCTCTGAAGCTCATCCTCACTGTCCTCCTCGGCACTGTTCGGCGTGTTAGATGTCCTGGACGACTCTGGGGTTTGCTCGAAGCTGGAGCGTGGTGAGCTCTGAGGCGTCGCGCCGTCAGACTCGGCGTAGCTGAAGGCAGCTTTGGGCCTCATATCGTGGCCGCCGGCGGACTGGCGCTTCATTCTGCTGGCCGACTCGGGCGTCTGCTGAGCGCCGAAAGCAGTCAGCAGCTCTGAGTGCCGTGGTGGTGTCGGCTTGACTGCGATGACACGGCGCCGCTTGGGTGGTGGGGTGGTCAATCCAAGCTCGTCGGCGTCCATGGTGAAGCCGTTGCAAGTTGCAAAGTGCAAGGTGAAAGTGCGAGGTGTAAAGTGTGAGGTTCGCTGTGACAAAAGCTCGTGACCTGCAAGGTTTGCTTCACATGTAAGTCGCTGTCTCCGTTGAAGATGGACTCCTCGACTGTCGGTATCCCGCCAGAATGCTGTTTGAATGCTGCAAAGGACAGATGGTCAAGTTGATAATGCACTGTAGTTCCACCACAAGACCGACAGATATGTGATGCCCCTGGAAGGTCTGCCAATTGTGTCGCGAGGGGATGTGTTTCGGCAGTCTTTGTAGTTCTGGAAGGGAGATGTGAAGACGCGTTTCCTGCGCGTTACAGGGATTGTGCATAGAGTGGACGGGAAGAACCGGCATCTTTCCTATCTCGGTTAGCACTTCTAGCCTTCCTCTCTCACAGACATCTCGCCCACCAACTTCTCGGAGACGGTTACCTTATCTCCTCCTACTTAGCCAAAGCAGTTGTGTTCTCGTGGCATCGGAAAGCGTAGCGCCCGACTTCGGGCTTATCAAGGGGAGGAAGCATGGCGCGGTTCTATCCGCTCTACGTTCGAAGAAGCGACGGCAAACTAGAGGTCATCGGGAAGGGAAAGCGAAGAGAGCGCAACGAGCCTCTACCGGAGCAGTAGGGCCTTCGATCTACGAAAGTTCGGTTGAACAGCTCATCGCTGACCAACTCGCAGGCTCGACCAGAAGCCGGACAAGCATGGCATCTCCGACTTCTACCGCGAAGTCTCGCCAGAGGAGACGAAGTCTTTGGACTGGCGTCGAAAGCTTGGCGGTATGCTAGCCAGAGAACTAGATTGGAAGGAGAAGCCAGGCAGTGGTACGTTTGCGGTCTACGTCTGCGTGACGTACTCAAGGCTGACATATCTCAGACCACGGCTACATGCTCGTAGCCTTCCCGGAGAACTACCGACTCTATGAGCACGTCAAGAAGACCGAGAAAGATGGTAAAACCGAGGTCAAAAGCAAGACGCATGCCGGTGGCGGCAATGACCGCCAAGATGCGTACCTCTACGGCCATCCCATCGGTAGAAGGAAACGCTTCAGGAGTCCGATCGAGTTCTTTCCGCATTTGCTATGGCTGATCACGGACGAAAGTGGCGATCCCGACAACTGCGGCTGCAAGATCTGCTCGCCCGAGGACCTGGAGGCTGCTATTCCTGGTGCCAAGACTAAAGTTGAACGTCCGGTGGTTAAGCAGGAGCCAGAGTTCAAGGTTGCCACCCCTGCAACGGTGTCCCGTCAGCCCAGCACTCAAGGTATCAGGATTCAGCAGCAGACCGGGCAGTCAGCGACAAGGCCGCAGACCGCTTTGGTTCCTACGCTTCTACCCAAGCCTAAGACCTCCGACCAGGAGCTGGATCGCCAGTATTATAACTTCATGTACCGGCCAGGTGAGCTGGTGTGGTTTAAGAAAGGCGTGGCGTGGGCTCTCGGCGTTGTGCTGCGCAGGTGGGTAAGCACCAGCCATGACCAAAACAATCAGTACTACTACAACGTGCAACCACTCTCATACCCTGGCCATAGCCCGGCTCCAGTGACGAAGTCTTCCGACTACGACTTCCGGCCTTGGCTAGCGTGGAGTGTGCCGAAGTTCACGCACGACACGTTGAACCACCTGCCTATACCTCCTCACTATGATACTGCCGACTGGCCAGGCATGGCGCAGAAGAGGTACGGTCATGGCGAGATGGAGGTCGATGCATCTATACTTGCTGCAAAGGCTATCGATGCGACATACACGCCTTTTGGACAAACGAGGACATCCGAGCGCGAACCCGGCGTAACAGAGACATACTGCGAAGGCATCTACCTCGGCGCCGAGAAAGTCGAAGTCGGCGACCCAGTGCGTCTGCACGTTGGCTCCGGCACAGATGTCATGATCGTGCATTCGGTCGTTGAGCGCAAGCGCACAGCAGCTGGAATCCAGCAAGCCACTGCCCAACTCGTCGGAGACGTCTACACCCTCACCACTGTCCCCCATCGCCAAGGCAACACCAACCATAACATCCCCATCCCAGGTTCCCGGGACGGCGACAACATTTACCTCCCCACGCGCATGCTAGAAGACCTTCGTATGCGTAACGAGCGCTCCATAGCTGCAAAGGGTGAAGCGAGCTACTGGAAGCTTGTCGCCTCCCAAACAAAGCTTGGCTTAGATGCGATCAAAGGGAGGTGGTACGAAGCCACGATCATTCTGCCGATATTGCAACCGGCGCAATATGATGCCATCTCACGAAAGGGAGAGATAGGAGAAGCATCCTTATGGATGAATGCTCGCGGCGACTGCGTCAACAGCAACCGGCCACAAGGCGCGCAGAAGCTGCCGAAGCAGGATATCCGCAAGGAGACACGGAAGCAAGCTTTCGGCAAAGCCGTGCCACCTGACGTCGAGATCAAAGATGGTGTCGAACCGCCTTTACCGGATAATGTCGACCCAGCGCTGGCTGGCATGGGAGGTAGCAGCGATGAGGTGATGGAGATTGATCCGCGCTTCGACACCGCCACCGGAGATGGAGCTGACACCGGGGGCGGACACGCGGATGGACTTGACGATTTCATGAATCTGGATGGGATCGATGAGCATCAGCTACCTGGCTTCGGGCAGGAGTACGGGAGTCAGCAAGCGCCGCCCGATGCGTATTACTAGCAGTGATCGCTTGGCTGTGGCGTTGGGTGACCGTCTCGCGCATATTTGGTGCTACTGCTGTGTGTTTAGTGGGAGGAGCAGACGTTTGAAAGTCACATTGAAAGATGAAGGTGCGGTGTCAGGGAGTCCGTAGTGGCTTTCAGGAGGCATCCAACGTGATACTTGACTGCGCGGACTACGGTTGTATGCGACATGGCATGCCAGGAGACAGCTGAAGTCTAGGAAAGCAATGACCTTCGCGCCCACGGCGCTCGTCAGCTGAGATAACACGGATACACGCCATTAATGCGAGCGATGCAACCGTGGAGGCCTCTAAGAAGTCTTGGAAGAGCAGTGTACCATGGATCGCCACGGCGTCCAGATACTAAGCGCCAAGGGCTCACATTCAGCGAGCAGGTTGCAATGACCGATACTTCGCAAGTAACGATACTACGTATGTCCCAGCGTCGTTCTACGCAAGGTAGAAAACATTACTTTTTCTTTTCTCCGCCGGGTATCCTCGCTTCCGCCCAGTAATCCAAAGCTCGACATTGCAGCCTCTCTTCGGCGTCTGGAAGACGACTTCTTTTCCCTGTTCGACCGCAAACAGTTTGCCTATCGGTCTCCCATCAACAGCCCACACCGCTTCAAGCTTCACACCGGGGTCCCACCGCCCTACGCTCGCCATGATCGTATAATTCGTGGCGTTGATATGCGGCGACTCCTGCCTCGCAAGCGCAGCAGCATGTCCACCGTAGGCCAGTACATCTTGCCACTTATTCCCACGAGCAGTAGCAGTCGTTACGCTCTCCGACAGCGGCGTTGGGCCATCAGGCGCATGATCTTGGATCCACTGGTACAAGAACTCCAGATAGTCCCACGTCTCGCGGCCTTGGTAGTTTCCACCATGCTCGTTCAGCTGGATGTACGTGAAGTTCGCCCAACCCGGACCGCCCAATTCCTCAACATGGTCTTGGAATTGGTGGACGCCTAGGTTCAGGAAGTAGTCGTCTCTTTCGCCCACATAGACAAAGATCCGATCTCGCAAGACTTCACCGAGGTTCAGACTGCTGTTGTCCCAATGAGAGGTAATATGGTGGGCGAGATCCATCTTCTTCCAGTATTTCACGGCACCCGGGTATATATCGCCAGTCACTTGGTCCCAGGCGTCCAGCGGGTATCCCGTAATAGCCTGCACCCCGAAGACGGCGAACCAGACATCCCACTGCAAGGACGAGCGACCATTGGTTCCGAAAGCGATCTCCCAGTGGTTCTCCTGGGCTGTGACAGCGAGTAGATCTTCGGTGCCGTTACTCTCTTTCTCGCGGATGTCCGGGATCGGAGTGCCGTTAGCATAGACATAAGCGTTGGCGTTGGTATAGAGCGGTATGGCTTGGTGGCTGTGGAAGTCCAGGCTGTCCGGGTAGGAGGAGAAACAGTAGCCGAAGAGATCTGGACGGAAGATGAGATTCGCTGCTGATTCCCATCCGCCCGTGGAACCGCCTTCTTGGACCCGTGCATACGGCTCAGGGATTGTGTTGAAAGTCCGGTCGAGTACCGGGATCAGCTCGTCGTTGAGAGCGTCACCGTAGGGTCCTACATTTGGCGTGTTGACTGCGTAGGAGTCGTCGTAGTACGGCGACTCATGGCGGAAGGTGACAATGATCATCTTGGGTGTCTCACGGCTAGCACTGGTGTTGGTGCCTGGGATGATGCCGCTGTTCCAAGTACTTGTAAAGTCCGCGTTTGTGCCGTAGCGGAACGCAGCACTTCCGCCAGGCCAGTGACCCTGTGAGTAGATCACAGGGTATCGCCTGCTCGTATCGTTGGCGTTATACCCACGGGGAAGCAGGACATTGGCGCCGACATACATATCGCGGTTCCAGAAGTCGCTTAAGACCTTGCTCCGGATTTTGACGTACTTCACGAAGTCTGTGTCTTCATAGTTGCCCTGGTGGCAGCCACCTATCTCTGTGCCGTTGAATTGCGTGACCGGCTCCACGCCGTTGAGTGTCAGGGGAACCGTCTGCGCTCGTCCAGTCACCGTGACGTTTGCGAGAAACGTGATCAAGCTCCCGAAGCCGTCCACAGGCGGGGTTCCATCACCACACGGAAAGCGAACACTGATCGTTGACCCGTCGCTACGAGTCACAGTGTCGTACTTGTTCAAGAAGGCGCGGACACTATACGTGCCTGCGGGTACTTGGCCGAGACTGATCTCATCCTGCAACGTCCGGTTGGAGTGCCAGCCCCATACGTCGACCGTAGTGTTGAGAGGCCCATATGCGTCCGAGAGTATTACGGTCTCGTTACTTTCCAGACCAAAGACGTTCTTGCCGAATATGTAGTCGGGCGAGGACGTGACGTCCGTGTCATCGAGCGGATCCACGCCGGCTGGGGCGAACATAACCACGAGGCGTCCATCTGTGCTACTGTTGAGAAGGCCATTGGCGACAGCCACTTGGATGCTGAGTCCGGTGTCATTTCGTGCTCGTGGTGAGGCAGTACGGCAGCGTTAAGACATGGAACGCTCAACAACAGCGTAGCCGCGAGAGTCCAGACTCGGCCCATTGTGCTGGACATGGTCCACGTTGCGGGTCTTGGAAGTGGTGTATGAGATCCATTCTGACATTCCTTGCGTCTGTCTTGTACCTTGCAGCTCGCTCGCGCATCGATTCCGTCGAACGTCAAATGGTGTAGGTTCATGCAGGCCAAGCTTGCCAAGCATTGTTATCGTGTAGCTCGTCCCGAAAAGGCAGGAGGATGCTGAAATTGGTAAGCACGGCATAGACTGTGACTCAGGGAATTGCTCAATGCATCTGCCTTGTGCTAGCGGCGAGTCCTAGCTCTGGCCATCAGACCACTCTCTCCTCTCGTCTGGGATGCAACATCATTGTTCTCGTTCAGCTTCGAAGGAGCACTATGCTCGCTTTGAGGCTAAACGAGAACGAATCCTGATGGCAGCGCACATTTGGAGCCTGGTGGACGCGGGAATAGCGCTCATCCCGGTCAGGCACCAACAACTTTGACGTCCGCCTCAGTAAACGTCCCACAACGAGATCTTGCCATCTTTGCTGCCAGCTGCAAGCCAATGCGTGTCCTTTACTTTCTGTACCCTCTGCTCGGAGACTGTGAGGTCGCGCTTGACCAGGGTACCGTTTGTATCGTCCAGGCTGCCATTTGTGGCATCTGGCTGCGCAGCAAGGTCGACGGCGGCAAACGCAAGCGCATAGCAGCCCTCCTTGTGCCATTTCAGCACGGCCAGCTCCTTCATCGTCTTCGCAGAGTATACCCGCGCCCGGCCGTCCCACCCTGCGGTAGCCAAGATCTTCTCATCTGAGCGGACACTCAATGATTGTTGGCCGGCGTGCTTGGTTTGTACGATCTTAGTTTCGCCATCTCCACCCACGAGCGGATGCCTGGCGACCGTAGCATCCGCTGACGAAGTGTAGAAGTAGCCAAGATTCGCTGCGATGTCCAGCGAAAGGACCGGCTGTGAGTGCGATTTGTTGCTGTAGACTGCTTGCCACTGCTGCTTGATGGTCGGATGTTGGTTGAAGACGCAGACGTATCCACTCTCGTAGCCTGCGAGGACATGAAGCTTGTCGCCTTGGTAGTGAAGTCCGAGCGCCATGACCATGCCAGTCTTGATGTCCTTGGGATCGATGATGGTCGCTACTCGCTCTTCGCTGGGCAGTGCGGTGACGTTGACGTGGCCATCATGGATACCAGGAACAGCGATTAGAATGTCTGTATTGGTCACTTTCTTGTCTGCTCCAGCTCCGGCTCCCGCAGATGCTGTGCCGCACATAGCGAACGAGCAGAAGTTCAGTGCATTCACAGGAAGGCTATGTAGAAGCCATGGCTTCTTTCGCTCCGTATCTGGGTCCTCAATCGGTAGTGTGGTCGATAAGCCCGCTTCATCTTCCTGCCGTAGCTGCCAGACGCAGAGCTTGTTGTCTCGGCCGTGTCTGTGATTGTGTTAGCTCTCACAATCCCAGACCCCCAAACGGCCCACGTACGTGATGATCTTATCATCATCCCAGCTCGCCAGTCCCAGCACAGCGCCCTTATGTGCCCGCCATACCGCCACCGATCGCTTGATCGGCAAACTCCAGAGTACCACCCAGCCCTCTGCGTCCCCAGATAGTAGGCGGAGGTTCTGCCGGAGAAAGTGCAAGGCGTGGACCTGGGCTGAGTGACCTCGGAGAACGTAGGCTGGCTGGGTCGGTGGGAGAGTCGAGCTCTGGGTGATGTGCAGGCTTTGCTGAGCCATAACTTGGTGTAGTGCGTCTGAAAAGACCGCTGAAGGGAACTAAAGGCTTATGCGATTGGCCAGCCACATCACTCACCATGAGCGGCAAGACACGGGGCCCTTGGGATACATAGCCTGTCTGTCCCTGTGAGTGAAGGTATTGCTCGGGCGTCGCGAATGACAAAAGAAACTCTTCCTCCACAAAAGTTTTGTTGACCGTGCAACTCTTCTAAAAGCTTTGAAATTCCAAAGGGTGAAAAGTCGCACTCCTTCCCTCCCTTTCCCATGACCGCAGCAAGACACGGCTGTCAAGAGAACAGAGTAAAACGAAAGCTTCGAGGTCGTACCCGGAATCGCTGGGCGATATTAGTCAAAGTTCAGGACTTTGGGGTACTTTATGGTAATGCTTACAACCGGGGTTCCCGGAAAATTCTGATGGATCAGAATCCGATGTGATAACCGCTACACTATACAACCGATGTGGTTGCTTCGACGCTGATATAACGAGGATTGCGGGCCACGGAAATCTTTGCATATTATGTCCCATTGACCAAAACAGACCGAATATTTCCCGAGCGCTCCTTGTCTCCAGGCCTTTGCACCGCCAGCCTCCAAGCGAAGGTCGTTACGATCTCCTGAAGATATTGCATTCATAGTACTAGACGGCGGCCCTTGGTACGTACTACTTGCGTAATATGACGATGAATTGTTGCGTCGGCTGGCAACGCTGCTCTGGCGTATTTGGGCCTTTTCGAGAAGCACAGTAGATATCTGATCATTTGGCTAGACGAGGAGGTGTCGGGAGTACCTGTGGTTCTATTCAGGCTTGCAATGTGCTGATGAAGTTGGCTCTATCGACTGAGGAGAGGAGAAGAGAAGAAGACCCGGGAGGTGAGAGGAACATAGGGGTCAACCTGGCCTACTGTAGACCGTGCACGGTGCCTGATATCGTCGTACAGCTGACGGTCATACTCTCCAACTTCCCTAAAGCACGTACAAACGCTCGCTATTCTACTGATTGCCAACATGAGGCTGAGATTTGGGATCGCGCAAGACGATCTCTGAACAGGTCGTGCTCCGCTACCGGCGTAGCCCCGCCCGAGCTCTCGCTTCCTTTCCTCCCATTGCAAGCACGCAAGACGACGGCTAAACCGCGAGCTCTGCAACTTTCCAGACATTCAGACAGCTACCTTTCTCTTCGCTAAGTACTCACCTCTCTTATGACTCTCCGACAAACCACCTCTTTCCTCCGTACCTTATCTGCAGCCGCAAGCTCCATCTCTCGGCCTTCCCTTTCCACTCTACAGCCTCCCCTTGCCCGCAATACTCGCAGAACAATGGCCTCAGCAATGGCCAAACGCCTCGAAGGCAAGACGGTAGTAGTCACCGGCGCCTCCTCAGGCATCGGCAAGAGCACAGCAATCGAGTTCGCCCGCACATCCCCCAGGAACCTCAAGCTCATCCTCACAGCCCGCCGCCTGGACACCCTCAAACAGGTAGCCGAAGAGATCAAGAAAGAAGTCGGTGAAGGCGTCAAAGTCCTGCCAGTACAGCTAGACATCAGCAAAGCAGACCAAGTCCGCAGCTTTGTACAGAACCTCCCACAAGACTTCCAGGAGATAGACGTCCTAGTCAACAACGCCGGGTTAGTAAAGGGCGTGGATAAAGTAGGCGATATCAAAGAAGACGACATTGCGGTAATGATGGACACGAATGTCACGGGACTCATAAATATGACACAAGCCTGTCTCCAAACCATGCGGAAGCGCGGCGAAAGCGGGCAAGGCGACATCATCAACATTGGCTCTATCGCTGGGCGTGTGGGATACCCTGGTGGCAGCATATACTGCGCTACTAAAGCTGCTGTGCGGACGTTCACAGAGGCGATTAGGCACGAGCTCATATCGAGCCGGATAAGGATCATTGAGATCGACCCTGGACAGGTGGAGACAGAGTTCAGTGTCGTGCGATTTGGAGGCGACAAGGCAAAGGCAGATGCGGTGTACAAGGGTGTCACGCCTTTGACGCCGGACGACATTGCCGAGACGGTGGTGTTTGCGGCGGGAAGGCCAGAGAATGTGGTTATTGCTGATATGCTTGTGTTCCCGAACCATCAGGTAAGCTGTCTTGTGTTTCTGTGCGAGGGAGTGTGTGCTGACGGGACTGGAAGGCTTCGGCGACTGCTATGCACAGGCGGCAGTAGATGTAGAAACCGATCTGACGGGTTGATAGGCTTCCGCGACTGCTATGTACAGGAAGCCTGCCGCGCAGAGCTCGAAGATGTAGTACTCGCACATAGACGTCAAGAAGATTTTCTACAGCCACCCGACGTATTGCCAACCAGCAGCCTGTCAGCGTATACAGCTGCTGCAACCAGTCCTCCCGACGACCGTCACTCACATCACGCCGATTCACATTTCGTCAGCAAATGTATGGCTCACCAACAGTCAATGACTTATTGCAAACACGACGATCTTCAATTGCCTTGTTTCTCACAAACCTACTTCGACGGATCCAACAGCAGCTTCCCAGTCGTCCTCCTACCCTCCAGATCCTGGTGCGCCCGCGCCACCTCACTCAGCGGGTACGTTTCATGGATCCGCACATCCATCTTGTCCTTCAAGATGAAGTCAAATAACTCGTTGACATACTTCTCGAACTCCTCCCTCGTCGCAATGTAATTGAACAGCGTCGGCCTCATCAACCGCGCATTCTTCGGGCTCAGCCTCGCAATCACCACAGGATCCACCGCTCCGGAAGCGTTGCCAAAGGAAACCATACTCCCCTTCCTCGCCACACACTCCAAGCTCAGATCAAATGTGCTCTTGCCAACACCGTCGAAGATGGCAATACAGCCCTCGTTGTTTGTAAGTTCCATGACTTTCGTCTTGACATCCTCGGAGCTGTACTTGATCATATGTGTCGCTCCAGCCTTCTTCGCCAGATCGACTTTCTCCTGCGTCGACGCCGTGCCAATGATATTGGCTCCAACCGCCTTCAATAGCTGGCAAAGCCACAGCCCCGTCCCACCTGCAGCAGCATGCACAAGCACCCAGTCCCCCTTCTTCACCGCATGCGCTTCCCGTATCAAAGTCAAAGCCGTCAAACCCTGCAGTAAAGCCCCAGCCCCAATCTTAGGATCCATATCACTCCTCACCTTAATCGCTTTAGCTGCTGGAGCAGCCGTGTACTGTGCATACGTCCCTTCACTCAGCATGACCACCTTATCTCCCTCTTTTAGTCCAAACACATCTCCGCCGCCGAGCTTCACTACGGTACCTTCTGCTTCTCGTCCAAGAGTGTATGGGAAGGAGGGTGCTGGGTACAAGCCGGAGCGGAAGTAAGTGTCGATGAAGTTGATGCCGACGTAGTCGTTCTTGACGAGCACTTGGCCTTCTTTCGGTGAAGGGACGGGTAGGTCGGTTTTGTAGTTTAGGACTTCTGTGCCGCCTGTCTTTCCGATGGTTACGCCTTTCATGGTGCTTGGTACGGACGCCATGGTTCTTGTTGTCGCAAGGAAGCTTGATTGTTGTGGTTTGATCAAGTGGGAGGAGAAGGCTGCGGCTCGACGGGTGCTGATTGCGAGGATACGTGGGAGAGACATACGATACAAGCACAAGAGAGTATCAACACTTACTTCGAAGTACAGGAACATCCGTACGAGGAGCTGCACGGAGCTGTGTAATCGTTAAGCTTCCTCTATCGGACTTAAGCTGCTGCTGACGCCATTGGAATCACCCCGCTGCGGGCAAGCTTCCGCCTCAGCCTGATCGCGTTATGCTAGCTCACTCCGATCTGGTGCTCTTGCCGCACGGCCGTATCTCTGACCAAGCAACTGGTAAGCAGCAGACGGGGGGCCGTCTTCAGTACCTCAGTCCGGCGACTCATCGCTGAGATCATCCTCCCCATCCTCCACCGCATCCGGCATCCCATCCTCAGCCTTCACCATCTCTCCACTCCCACCATTCTTCTTCTGCTGCTGCCTGACCATCCACGCCTTCGCATCGCCCGGCTCCTTGTAGTCCAGCACAGCCTCGTTCGGAAGCCAGGTGTAAAAGCTCGGCCACATCTGCTCGATGCTGTCGATGCACTTGATACCCAGATCGAGCTCCATGACCACCGCTTCCATCTTCATACCTGGCATGCAGTAGTTGAGAGTCTCCTCCTCCACCAGAAACTCAAGCTGCTCGGTCTTGGCGGCTTTGGATTTGGTGAGATGGGTGGGAAGATCGGACGGTGGCGCGGCTGGGATGGTCCAGCGTTTACAGTAGATCTTGCCCATCGGGTGGATGTACTTCTCCCAGCCCTCACGTTTGAGCATGGCGTACATTTTCTTGGTCTCATCGCTCGGCAGCTCGATAGCGGTGATCTCCAGACCGACTGTCTCTCTAGAGATGACCTTCAGGCCAGCGCCACCGTTCAATGCAGCATGCGCCTTCTCGTTTTGCTCGTCGGAACAGTAGGCGGCAATGCCTGCTTTGAAGATGTTGATCGCTTCCTCGCGCGACAGGCCCATGTTGTCGGCACCTTTAGCCCAGTCGTTCTGAGCCTCTTTCGAGATGTGCACGTCGGCGTATGCGCCCTCGTATAACGTAGAGCAAGCGCTGTTGAAAGCACCCGGCAAGTTGCGATCGACCACAGCCAGCTTCAGGAGCTCATCCTCCGCCGCACTGCAGAAGGCATGCGCAGAACGTAGCTCGTTGGTGTACTCAACGAAAACTGAGTGATAGGACAAGTAGTGGTAGAAGTTGCGTAGGATGTTCGTAGCTGTCGCAACCAGATTCTCATCGTACCAGTCAAACGAGTCCATGAAGACGCTGGAGAGGTAGGCCTTGGCGACACCCTCGAAGTCTACGATCCAGTTGGATTTGCCTTTGCCATCCATCTCGTCGAAGAAGGCATCCTTGACAAGAGTGCAGACGCCGTAATGAGACGTCTGCTGCGCGATCTCCTCCTTGCTAAACCCATCTTCTGCGAGACGCTTCCTCTCCTGCTCGACGCCACCTGTGAACATATGGACGACAGTGTCGACCCCTCCAAGCCGCATGAAGCCTTCGAAGATGGCGCGTGTGGTCTGATGCATCTTGCGGTTGAGATTGAAGCACGCCACGGCAGTCTCCAAGCGGGTGAGGATGCTGTTCTGGTCCGGGTCGTACTTCTCCATATCCTGCTTGTACTGCTCTGGTGACATTGGACCTTCGGTGGCGTTCGGTTCGAAGCCAGTTGGCTTGAGCATGTTCTTGGTGAGCCATGGCTTGTCTGCCGGGACAACTGTAGTCTTGGGGCGGTCTTCGCTGAGCTGTGGAACAACAGTGATGCGTCGGGCCATTGGATACTTGCGCTTGACGTACTGGCGGTCCTCGGACACCTCCAGATGGTGGCTTTCCTTGATGGTGTCCTTAATCCTGCCAGCAGCTCCCTTGACCCTCTTCATCTTCGGAAATTGTAGCAGATCATTAATCCGAACGGGCCCATTACCATCTCCGCCAGTGAGCGCAAGAAGATGCCGATCTTGGCGGAGGTTCTCATCACTGAAGTAAAACTCGATCTGGCGAAGGATGAATGCTGCTTTCGGGTGATGGGCGAGCTGAGCGGCTGTGTAGTAGCCACCGAAGGGTGACTCCATGTCAGTCTGTGTGTCAGTCATGTCTGGGATGTAGGCGGCGACTGCAGCTTCTGTTGGAGAGTGGACTGCTGCTGCTGCCATGTTGGATGATGTCGTCTTGATGGAAGTTGTTGGTGTTTGCTGAAGATTGGACGTCAAAGAGAAAAAGAATAGTGTCACTCGCTTGAAATAGTCAGTTTGTCAGTCTGCACGTGAGCTTACAGCAGCGGGTATTCCCACGTGTCTCTGTTAGCTGTGAGTGAGGTTTGCGAGCCTTGTCTCCAGCCAGTGAACAACGCCGCAAAGTCGATGTCGAGAAGGCAATAGATGCAAGAAATTCACGAGGTCGACACTGAAGGAGTGACGACAATCGTGGTTGCTGCTTGCTTCGTCTGGGCATACGCTCCCCAGAAGGAAAGCACGACAGATCAGTTCGCGGAATGTTAAGTTCCGTGAAGTTGCCCCCACGCGCTGCTGAACTGGTTGGTGTGATGAGTGTCGGTTCGAGATCTGCTGTCGAAGATGGGAACCAGTCGATATGATTGTACTGTTGACGTTGATGTTGAGCTTTGTTGTCAAGCTGTCTCGTCGAAGAAGCTATGGCCTTGTTGCGTAACAGGTACCTTGCATTAGCGTCAACGGTTAAGCCCTCGGCTGTCACATCCCGAAAAGTTAAACGTCATCAGCCAAGCTCGTCCAATGCGGCGTTTCATATCAACAGCCAACAGCGTCTCACGATTCTACCACCTTCCCAGGATCTCGGATGGAGCTCTGACAACGAAGACTGGTATCGCCGAGCCCGCGGTGCCACGCCGATGCTCCCTACAAGTACCTTCTAACATTCCACTCGACCTTTGCTACTGATACCTGACTATCGCCATGGCTTCAAGCAGCAAACAACAATTGGATGCATCCACGCTGAAGGCCTTTGAGAACGCGGCAGCAGGCCACGATGGCGTACTCCTGAATGATTCAGGGGAGCTCATCATCAAGCCATGCACTCAAGCGGAGATCGACTTCTACCAACAGACTCTCATAGACCACCCAGAGTTCGCAGAGCTCATGCCAACCTTCATGGGGACCCTTTCATTAGGCGCGCCTGCTCAGGTCGCAGATGCGACGGCTGCGCACGAATTGGTCGAGACCAGCGAAGCGCAGAAGAGCCAGCTCCACGGCACAAAGCTATCCACGGAGACGGCGATCGTGCTGGAGAACCTGGAGCACGGCTTCTCGAAGCCCAACGTCCTGGACCTCAAGCTTGGCTCGAAACTCTACGATGCGGACAAGACAGCTCCGGAGAAGGCTCAACGCCTGGACAAACGTGCAGCGGAGACTACTTCAGGCTCACTAGGTTTCCGTATCGCTGGCATGAAAGTCTGGAACGGCCAGACATTCGACACGTACGACAAGTTCTACGGCCAGAAGTTTAGCGCAGGCAACATCAAAGACGGCTTCGCTACCTTCTTCGCTGGGCTCGGCAGCGGCGTCAAGCCTGATGAAGCGGCAGAGCTTCTGGAGACGATTGAGGCTGAGATCTCGAAAGCTCGGCATATGCTGGAGCGCTTGGAGTCAAGGATGTACAGCGCCAGCCTCCTCATTGTCTACGAAGGCGACAGCGCAGCCCTGAACACGCTCATGGGTGGTCAGCCGAAGACTCCGCGCCTCCAGGAGAAGGCTCCGACGCTAGGTGAGGTGAAGCAGAGCGAAGAGGAAGAAGAGGACGAGGACGAGGAGCAGCCGCCGACCGCTTACAAAGTCCGCATGATCGACTTTGCGCACGCGGCCTGGAAGCCTGGGCAAGGACCGGACGCCAATGTCATCGAGGGGTTGAAGAACGTGGAGAAGCAGATGGATGGGTTGATCTCTCGTTTCACGGACTAAGCGACGCTGGCTCGTGCGCAATCTCATATGTCAAAGAACGGCGCAGAACGCGTCGTGCGGGTGTTCATGAGCTTTAAGATACCCCTAGACTACCGGAAACCTATGTAGCGATACCGAACTCCTTCAAGATTGCTTCATTGTGCTCGCCTACTGCGGGTATGGGGTCCATGCGTACTGCGAAGCCCTCTGCGGCTCCAGCTGGCTTGAGGGCTGGTATCATGCCGTTTGGCGTGTTGACTTCAGTCCATCGGTCTCGCGCTTGCAGCTGGGTATGTGCCCATAGTCCAGCCATATCATTCACCTTCGCGTTAGCAATACCGGCACTCTGTAGCTTGTCAAGCACAGTGTCGGCATCGTACGCACTGAAGACATCTTCGATGATCGCGCGCAGCTCCTTGCGGTTCTTCGATCGCTGTGATGTGTTCACGAACCGCCCATCTTCTACCAATTCTGGCTTCTGCAGCACGTCCCGGCAGAAGATGCCCCATTCGCGCTCGTTCTGCATACCCAGCATGACCGTCCCATTTTCTCCAGTATCGAAGGGACCGTAAGGATATATTGAAGCATGCTCTGCTCCGCTCATCGCCGGCGACGGCGCGCCTTCACTCGCGTAGTACATAGGGAAGCTCATCCACTCTGCCATGCTTTCAAGCATACTCACATCTAGCCTACAACCTTTTCCCGTTTTGCCTCGCTGTATGATAGCCGCGAGAATGTTGTTGAAAGCTGTAGTACCTGCGGCGATGTCTGCTATGCTAATGCCTGACTTCGCGGGTTGGCCGGGTGATCCAGTAACGGAGAGAAAGCCAGACTCGGACTGTATGAGTAGGTCGTAGGCTTTCTTGTTGCGGTAGGGACCTGTGCTGCCGTAGCCGCTGATATCGCAGACGATCAGGCCAGGATGCTGGGTCTTGAGCGTTTCGTAGCCTAGACCCATACGTTCTGTAGAGCCTGGCGCAAGGTTCTGCACAAGTACGTCGGCCTTCGCCACAATCTGCTTAAGTGTGTCGAGGTCTTTGGGCTGCTTCAAATCCAGAGCGAGTGATTCTTTGCTACGATTTGTCCAGACGAAGTGGGAACATTGACCTTTGACTCGCTGATCATGATCGCGGTTGAAGTCGCCTTTCCCGGGACGCTCGACTTTGATCACTCGTGCTCCCAGATCTGCCAGCTGTCGTGTACAGAACGGTCCAGCTATCGCTTGTTCAAGAGAGACTACCGTAATGCCGGAGAGCGGGAGGTTGCCCTTGGCGTCGCCGGGTCCTGCGGTAGACGCCAGGCGGCGCGGCTGGCCTACGCTGAAATGCCTTGATCTGCTGGAAGGGGCTTTGGGAGCCCGAGAGGAGGCGCATGGCCTGCATTTGCCAGCACTGGCCGCCGCGACGCCTACATGTGTGCTTGACTGGGCAATTCTGATAGGCAGACCAAGGAGTACCGCCATGGGTCGCGTCATCGTGGATTTTTCAAGGTACCAGCGAGCGAGAAGCAACTGGCTCGCATCATCAGTCTGTAGGAAATGGGTTGAACATAAAGAAACACGAAAGAGGCTTGCCTTGGTAGCAGAGGTGGAGGATCGGCAGATTCTCCGCAACCGGATGCATCTCTTAGCCGAACATGGCTTTGGGTGGTGCTGGTGGACCTGCAGGACAGGCATTGGAAGCGTGCTACGTACGAAGGAGACCAGCCACGATCATCTTGAGAAGCCAACCCTTGGTGCGAGTGGTGTTTGAACAAGCTAAAGTTTAAAGGTACGGTTTTAGAAGGTGTGTTGCTGCCTTGAACGGCGCACACCATGGCCTTGTCATTCCTGGGTGGTGCTATGACCTTCGTAGGCTTGGTGGTTCTGTGGATGATGCATAGACAGCTCGTGAGCTCGATGAATGTTGTCAGTGAGTGATGTTCGAAAAAAGTAGATTCGCGAAATACACACGAAAATGCACGGTCCAGGCTTCTAGATGAACTTCAATTGCTGGCGCCTCTTGCCGCGTTCCGACATCACCAAAGCAAAGTATCACCGATGGCTCTCCCAGGTCTCAACCTCCCAGGTCTTGGGGGACATACATCAGCGACACCAGTCTACGGCGGAAGCGCGCCTCCACCTGCTGAACAGACTACTCGCAGAGAAGATCTCGGCCCACAATCAGAATGGCGGTTCGAAGCTGGCTTCACCCAACAGTACAGCATCAAGTTACTGAACGGCCATGCTGAGTACTTTGGTGTAGAGCTTGCGCCGGGACAGACATACAATCTGTCAGGCTGTAAAGGCGCCGTCTTCTCATGGCAAGGTTGCCAGCTCGAGGTCACTGGTGAGGCGGAAAGCGAGTATGCTGCGCAGGAGACCGACTACGCGGTGGAGTGGCTGAACCTGCATGGTATGCTGGAGAGCGCACGGGATGAGAGGCCGAACGATGGACCAAGAGTACTCGTCGCTGGACCAGACCATGCTGGTAAAAGCAGTCTCGTACGAAGTGTGGCTGCCTGGGCTGTCAAGGCTGGCCGCACACCAACCATCGTCAATCTTGACCCTCGAGAAGGGCTACTAGGACCGCCGTCGAGCTTGACAGCTGTTACAGTCGGCTCTCAGATGGACGCGGAGAATGGCTACGGCATCAGCCAAATCTCGGGATCAACAATTACACCAATGAAGACGCCACTCATCTACCACTACCCGTATGCTTCAGCGTCGGAGAAGCCAGATATCTACAAAGCACTCGTGACTCGCACGGCACTCAGCGCTATCAACAAACTGGAAGAGGACCCTGCAGCGAAGCAAAGCGGCATCATCATCGACACACCCGGGAGTCTCAATGACCCCAAAAGCAACTACGACCTACTCCACCACATCGTTTCAGAGTTCAGCATCAACGTGATAGTATCAGTCGGTTCCGAGAGACTCTTCAACGATCTGAACAGGCGGTACAACAGCAACAAGTCCGCCGACGAGATCATACCCGTGCTCAAGGTGGCGAAGCCTGGTGGTGCGGTCGAGCGAGACACTTCGTACATGAAGCAGTTGCGGACCAAGCAGATCAGGCAATACTTCTTCGGCACCTCAAAGGAGTCACTGAACCCGCATTCGCATTCCATCAATTTCGCCGACCTCGTCATCTACCGCGCAAGGTCCGCTTCTGACAACGCTGAGACGTCTACCTTTGGCGCAGAAGATGACGACTATGACCCTTCTGCAGAGCCGGCCTCACCATCAGGTGCCGTCCTGGAGAAGGTGGCGCCGAGCGTGGCAATGACTGGGTCGTTGATTGCAATCAAGTTCTGCTCGGCTAATAGCGAAGAGTACACGGTGCGAGATAGTGCTGTGATGGGCTACCTCTACGTGGCGGATGTAGACGAGGCGAGGAAGAAGGTTCGCTTTCTTGCACCGCATCCGCAGCGCTGGGGTGATAGGGCGCTGGTGTGGGGGAGTTGGCCGGAGGCGGTGGCGGATCTTGTCACTTAGAAGGCCGCGCATGAGACGAGTAAAATGCCAGAGACGTCTGAGAGCAGACATGCTCCAGTAGTATGTACGATAGGTACCCTGCGTAGCATTTACTGTGCCCTCAGCAAATCGCCTCATCCTCTCATCCGAGCCTACACGAACATTACCCGCCCAACAAGCCACCCGTTCTCCACAGCATCTCTTGCATCCATCAAAGGGTCGCTGGTCCAGGAAATCCTCCCATTGACCTTCAAGCCTGCTTTGAGCACCTCGCTTTGCAAGAAGATGCCTTGCTCAGCGAGCCGGTTCTTCAGTCTGCCAAGCTTGTGATCTTCGTCCAGTCCCGGCAAGTCCTGGAATGCCAGCCGCCATGTCGTAGGGTCTGTGCAGACCTCACTGCAGTCGTAGCGCATCTCTGGGATGAGCTCGCGGTGCTTGTGAGACAAGCCGAGCAGGAAGTCCAGACAGACCTTGGGGTCGCTGAACTGAAAGGTCGTGCTGCTGTAGAAGATGCCGCCGTATTCTTGGCGCAATTGACGGCACACGTTAAGTATAGGTGGTGAGAGATGTCCGCTTGATAGGATGTACGGCTGATCATACTGTGCTAGGAGGTCGTGGTAGATCCGGTTCCGGAGTTCTGCAGGTAGGCGTAGGAAAGGCGGCTCATAAGCACGCGTCATGACGCCGTGGAGCCGGCGGAACGTATCTCCAGGCTTCAGATGCCGGTAGTCCACCTCAAGACGGTGAGCGCAAACTGTGATTTAGGAGATGTGGCATTGTTGAAGCCTGCCATTTGCGCGTTGGATGGTGCGGGTACCAGGCTCGAAGACAAAGAACGTGACACGTCATTCCTTCAACTCAGCAACAAAGAATATGCTACGAGCGAGGGGTATGCGCTTGCTAGCATTCCTTGCACAGACCCAGTCCGACTCTTAGGGTCGCGATCCATCATCTCCGTAGTAATAGGCTTTTCGCCTAGCCACGGTCGGTGTCTCACGCGGTGATTATGCAAAGCCAAGTATGTCTCCTTTGGCGTCTCGGACCACATGATGGCACCGTCTGGCGCCCGAAAGCTCGCTTTCAAGCATTGCAGGCGGATGGCTCGCAGATTTCGTTCGCGGCTAAGCAGGTCTCGTACATTGTCCAGATACGAAGCAGCATCGATAGCGGTCTTTGCGTTGCGTGGAAGCCGACTCGAGTACTGGTTGTCGAAGATTTCTTTCTCGGGCCTTCCAAGATCTTGCCAGGTTGCGCTCATTGGATCCATTGCAATGCTGGTGATCAGTCGTTTATGTTTCGACCGGATCCTGCGCAGTCGGCGCTCCAGGACGTTAATGTTCCTCGCTTGGAACGTCGCGGTGCTGTAGAATATCGCTATTGCCTCATCATATATTTGCTTGCATGCTAGGAGTACACCCGGAGCCTTGTGCCATTTGCCTCTTCTCAGCTCCGCAACAAAGTCTTCGAAGATGAACTCGTAGATAAGATTGCGCATCTCTGGTGGAAGTTGCATCATGCCGGACTCTTCTTGCACGAGGAGACCGTGTAGGTGACGTGTGTCCTTTGCATATACCTTTTGCCGTTGAATTTGGGCGACCTTGGCCATGAGTTGGTCGGCAACGGCATCATCCAAGTCGGGCCCGTAATCGCTTTCGAGATCACCCGGTATGACCTCTGCGTCGGCTTCGTCGATGACGGAGACATGGTCGTTCTTGCGTGTGCGCATCTTGTAGCCCCGTACGTAATCTTCGAATCGCCCTGTCTCCGCTGAGGCCAAGGCATGGCGCTGTCTGGAGGAGACGGAACCAGAGTCATGATCGGTTCCCTGATTATCCAACACACTTAACGCAGTGGCATCATCGATCTGAGGACCGTAATCGGATAGACGTAACGCCATCTTATGTTGTCGTTGTACGTCAGATCTGGACTGCCGCCGTGTTTCCGTCTGGGGCAGGGCTCGACGATGTCCAGGGGAAGGAGGGCCATCCAGGAGACCATCTGCAATGGCTTCAGCGACACCAGAGCCGTAGTTCTGCACGGTCAACGTCGTCTCAGGTGGTTGTTGTTCAGCATGCCGTCGTGTCTCGGCCGAGGGTGGCGCATGGCAATGTCCAGCGGAAACGGAATGGTTCAGTAGGCTATCTAGGTTGTCTTCCTCGATATCAGAGCCGTAATCGCTTTCACTTGATGCCGCCATGGCCGCCTCATGTTGTCGTTGTGTACCAACTCCAGGTTCCGGTCGCGTCTCGGCCGAGGGCGACGAATGGCGACCTTGGGGTGGAGAGGTGTCATTCAGCAGGATGTCTGCAACGGCTTCCTCGATATCAGAGCCATAGTCGCTCTCACTCGACGCCATACCTTCTGGTACGATGTCAGGATTCCAGGAGGACACAAATGCTGTCGCTTCTTCCCAGTGGTCGGCCGAGGCAGGTGCAGGTGGGTTTCGGTCCGGAGGAACGATGCTCCGTGCTACTGCGTGACTTCCTATCTTCATCTGATGGCAGCTCATGTTCAGATGTAGAGAAAGGGTGATCAAGGCTTCCAGAAAGATAAGACACAGGAAGGTCGCGTGGAAGACCCAATGGGGCCGGCGCGAGCGAGGTACCAAAAGGGAACAGTCGCGATACTGGGCACTGCGGCGGCCATGGGCCTTCTATCACTGGCACACGTTGCAAGAGGCCAAGGTAGTCCGCGAGTACCAGAAGGCAGTGTGTATCTGCTTCGTCCGACTCGTAATACTGTCTTTGCCGCTCGAAGCTCTTGATGGCGACGAAGGAATTCAGCCGTCTGCGCCAGGATAACGTCCTGTATCCGGGTCGATCGCATACAAGTAGTCAGGTAAGGACAGGGAAGAAGAGATAAAAGAGACCCGTCATGAGAGGCGTGATTGGAGCATGGCTACAGGCGGCATGGGTTCACAAGACGCGGCAAGTTTGGGCAAGGCTATGAGAGCTGAGACGGATCTGTATACCACTCCAGTATAGCAGATAGCAAAAGTACATGTCTTCTCCAGCTTTCGGCCAAGAGCCAAAACACTGGTGAAGACCCGGTCGATGATGGGGAGAAAGGCTCAGAAGCCTTTACTTTGTTGTAGTCCGAGGGTCTTGGCTGAGGGCCTGCAGAACACTGACATTGACTGAGGACTTGCAGGAACATGAAAGATCCAGACTGAGAGTCTGCAACCGTGCATCTGACTTAGGGCCGGCAAGAATGAGACTGAACCTGCGAAGCGTTAGTGCAGGATATCACCGAAAAGCATCAAGAGGACAGGAACATGGACGGACCTTGCCTTCCTCGCATTACGAACCCGTCACCACTGTCGCACACGACTGTTCCAGCGCCATCCGCAGCACGTCCGACTTATGTGCCCGGAAGCGATTGCAGACTCATGCTTTGTAGTGCGCCTTCGCGCTCGAGGTTATGGCGCAGAGGTTCGCGAGGAAGGTTCACCGTGAAGTATGTTTGGTCGGAAGCAGGACAACTTGGAAGCGCGAACTCGCAGGCTGGAGGCGGGATTTCGGGAAGGCAGCTTGCAACTCTGGCCCGATCCTTCGCTTGCCTGAGCCCGAGATCACATTCACTTCACACGGTCAGAAGCGGGGTAGCCACCGCCCAAACAAAGAGCGCGCATCTTCTCCAGCCTCTGGCCGTAGCCAGAAGGACTAATGAAGCACTCTTGGGTGCTGCTGATGAAAGGCAGAGGGGCATGCCGCCGACCGTGGAGACCTGCGATGCAGGGCAGGGCCAGCGTCGGACGCTGCTAATGAGACTTAAGCCATAGTACCCGCCATAGACTGGACTTATGATAGTTACAGATGCTCGAAAGCAGCGCACTATGCACGGTAACAGTCACCAACAGATCAGCGTAGGATATCACCGGTATAATAAGCGCGGACTGGAGATTGGACGTACCTTGTCATCTTCATCGGTGCATCTAGCCAGACTGTCGCACTCAAACGCTCAAGCATCGAGCTCTGCACCCCCGACTTCTGCGCCGAAGCTGTTGCGGTGGTCATGCATCGCCGTCAGCCATCACGCCTGAGGTTATCGGCGCAAGTATGCTGAAGGCGACTGGTCAGAATGATGTTTGGAAGGAAAGGAAGACGAAGTTCAAAGTGCGAGGGAGAAATAATTAAGTAGTGGCTGCAGCTGCGGCGTGGTGGGGCACCTCCGAGCGAGCATGTGAAAGCGTGCCTTCCACTCCGAAGATTGCCCACCAGCCACCGAATATTGCGATTGGTGGGGCATACGAAGTATCTCGACATTCTGCAGTCGTCCAGAGCGCACTCTCGACGAACATAGCCAACTCCGACCTACTGAGACTGCAATTGCCTTGATATCGGCAAGGACACAACGGCCACCTCCCTCACCCTGAAGCGCCCAAGCTCGTTTTCCTACCCTCTTGGACGTGCGGTCATTCTGATACGACGAGCATAGCAAGGCAGCTCCTCACGCGGCAAGCAGTTCCCCTCCTAGGGCTCGCCGTACGCACGCTAGTTTCTTCGAAGCCTAAGCCTTTGCTCCTTTCGCGAGCATAGTCTGGCCACAACAGACGAGATGCCTCTTCAACCGCAGGACAACTGCCTCGAAGTCTTGGGATGTGCCGGGCATCTCTACGGCCAGGCCGAGTTGCTGAAGCTTCTCAGCTGCCATGTACGACCGAGTGTTGATCAGTTGAAGGAGGATGGAGAGGCTCAGTTCACTGCCGCATTGCAGGAACTTGCGCGTGCGTGCAAAGAGAAGGCCGGAAAGGGCGAGCTGGAGACGGTTCGAGAGTACTCCAAGAAAGCTGTGCGAGTCCGTCAAGGTACGAGAGAGGCCGAGGATCACAAGTCGTCCGCAAATACACAAGATGTCCTGAATACTGCGAAGATCGTGGCCAATGGAGGCAAGAAGACAATCATCATCATCCAACTAAAGGACGGTAAAGAGGCTGAGGTTGGACTCACCCCATTCAAGGAGCTTACGCCTCCGATCACTCGTGTCTCTCCCGAAGATACTACGTCGGAGAGCGGCAGCGATATCACCGGTCAAGCGGTTGATGGCCTGGATGCGCCGTCGGAGACGGTACACCAAGAAGCAGCCACACCGCGCAAGATATCGCGGCCTAGTCTCCGCTGCGACTCGTCCTCATCGCCGCTTCCCAACGCCGCCTCAAAGATATCGAGCCACCATATTGTCGGCCATGGTCTTCCTACGCCAGATGTATCACCGGAGAAGGGTACCGTACCATCACCGGATACACCATGTCCGCAGCGTGACCACGATGCGCTCGACGGCAGTCACACGATCTCCCACTCTATCAACATCCCCGCCGGCAACGGTATCACCAAAGAGCATACCATCGACAGTAGATCGCAACCGGAGATAGTGCCCGTGGCGCACGAACAAAAGAAGAAGGCGCCGTGTGATGGGCTGAGCCATGGCACGACCAGTCAAAGTAATCTCGGCGCTAGGATTGGCACAACCGACAGCGGTATCGTCGGTCCTTCTACCAACAACACCTCGTTAGCCTTGGGAGACGAGCAAGTGCAGCTGCCGGCACTCGAAGATGATGTCAGCCCACCATCCTACGGACGAAAGCGCAGCTTCTCGACCACTGATATGGCTAAGTCCGAAACGACGCCACGGATGTTCAAAATCTCCCGCACGACGATCACGCAAACTCGTCTTCTGGAGCGCTGCAGGAAGCTAGAAACGGACGTTCTGGCTGAGATGGAGAATCTCGAACGTGCTGTGCGAAAGCACGCAACACAACTGCGGGGCTTGCTTGATAGCATCAATATCTTGACCACTCGTCTCAACTGCCCGGATGATACTGCAGCGACGCTGCAGATTCAAGTCAAGCTCCTCGAGGCCGACGTGAGTGAGGCAGTCGAAGAACTGCAGACGAGAAGAGCTACTGCACAGAACAAGAGACGCAGTGCGAAGAGGGCGGCATCGACGACATCACAGCTCAAGGCTGCCGCAACAGTAGGTCTGCCGACCGGGATCCTCCTTGCAGCGACTCGTGCAAGATTTCCCTCCCTGCAGGATCATGTCGTTCAAGGGGCTCAAGCGATCGCTGTACAGGGTTGGAACACCCTGTGGCCGATGTGCAGGAAAGAGGCCCTCAGGCTCATGGGCGCCGTGATCACGGTACACGTCTTACGTCCCCGATTGCAAGCCGTACAGACCAGGGTGGAGCCGGTAGTTGATGCCGCACGGGCGAAGGCGTCTTCAGTAAACGAGGCAGTTTGGGTGAAGGCGGGCTTGGAGATTTACGAAGGAAGCGAGATGGAGCTGGATGGCGGAGACGAAGAGCAGGCGCACGAGCAGCAGAGTGGAAAGGATGAGCTGGACCAGGGTAGGATGGGCGAGCTGGGCGTGGGTGAGAAAGAAGCGGTTGGTTCATGATGCGGCCTTTCCCAGAGATGGCAGATACAGCAGAACCACAGCAGAAGACTACGGCGCACACAACAATGATACACAAGCGCGAGACGAGCGGAGAAGCATGAATAGGATATTGAAAAGCAAGAAGACGCAGCGCAGGAGGCAAGCTGATTTGGCGCGAGTGCGTAGCGACCTCTAATGTGAAATTTATATGCAAGCGCGAGACGGGCGGAAAAGTGTGCATAGGACGGGCATTGAGAGAGAGACGGCGCAGGGCAGGAGGCAATATAGTTTGTCGCGAGTGCATGGTGTGGTGACTTCTACTGTAGAATAGAGCTACACTGTGACAACACAATACCCGATAAAGAAGTCTTGACAGTACTGTGATGTGATGTCTCCTGCTCCCAGAAGTACTACCATCAAGCTCTCGCCTTCCTCGCCACTGTTATATCCGCAGGTCTGCCAGCATCGAAGAGCCAGACGTCGACGAAGTCCGCTCTCAGCGCAAGATTCCCTTGCAAGCGGCACTTGTTCGCTAGCTCAATCTTAGCGAGGCAAGCCTGGTAGTCGACATAGGCCTCGCCTAGATGTATGCTACCAACGGAGTCGCATCGCAGCAGGGCCCAGCGGAAGGTTGCGATCCGATCACGGTGCTTACTCGGTAGGCTTGCAAGCCAGCGAGCGCACAGCGTACTGTCCAAAGCTTCGGTTTGGAAGATCGACTGGTTGCCGTAGTATGATGCTGCGTAGCGCTTCCGTGAGCTCCGATCGATAGCTAGTTGGCTGGGTGGCTGGTAGGTGGTGCGGATAATGCGGACTTCATCGGCGGGCGTGAAGACGAACTCGTAGATGATGGCAGCAAGTTCTGGAGGCAGGCCATGGACTCTGTCTGCCAGCGTGTATGTTTCGCATGGACATGCTTCGTCGCTATTTGCAGACATCGATGCTTTTCGTTGTAGAGGGGCTCGATCGGGCCGCTAACGCTGTATCGGATGGTCAATACGGCTGGAGGAGACTCTGGGATGCGAGGTTGTTATAACGTCTCGGCAAGCATACTATCCACGCCAGAACTTTGCAGGTGAAGTCAGAGCTAGGAAGACGATAGCCGTCTAGATCGAGCCATCTACAGTACATTTGACCCCTCATTCGTGCTACGTTCGCAAGCAGCAGCTACAAATGCGCAAATGCCGTCCCCAACTCCGCTCGGCGCTCATAAGACAGCAACAGCACACCTAGCTGACCGTTAGCTTTTGGACTTGGTGAAATGTCAGCATCGCAAGACGTACCTTCGTCCACGGTCCGCGCCAAATCTTCGTCTCACGTCGCCGCGCTGCCGACCTTCAGAGCCCTCCCTTCGCTGGGGTTCTTAACACTCCAGGGACTTTTCGTCCACACATTGTCAGCCTCGTCCATGCCCGGAAAGCGGACGTTCACGCTCAGATGCGCAGTAGCAAGGCAGCCGTCTCTGCCCCCATGGTTCCTGAGATACTTGGAAAGATCGTCCCATGCGCTCAAGGCATACCGGGTAGCTTCCCGGTCGGTCTTCGCCTCGCAAAGTTCCGGCTTGACATCGAAGCGAACATCCTTGACATTAAAAAGATATGTCTCGCCGAGTACCTTCACCCATCGTGCGTACAGCGTCTTCTCCTCGAAGACGAATGTCGTCTGTGGTCCAAAGTACGCCTCGATGTACGAATCTTGGTACCGAGGACCTCGGTCGCGACGTGCGAGATGCAAGAGAGCTGGAAATCGGTACGTGCGGTCGACCTTGACGATACTCCGCGCGACGGTGAAGGTGTAGTCGTACACCATTTTGTACAGCTCCGGTGGTAGATCGTGGACTCGCTGCACGAAGTCATCGTTGGCTTGGTTCGTGAGGCTGGCAATGTAGTCGTGAGCCTTCTTCTGGTATGCTGGTGGCAAGCGCTCGATGCGTGTGTTGGAGTCTTCCATCGTGCTAGTGCTCATCATGCGCTTGTAGTGCGCGCTGTGTTGTCGAGCATCAAGTTGCATGACGAAGATTGAAAAAGAGAAAGAGAATAGTCAGAAGTGTAAAGAGATGAAGTTGAAGCCTAACGCGCGGGAAAGCGCGTCGCAAGGCAGGCACGTCGCGACACGCACCTTCCCACACAAGCTCCACAATACTCATGCGACCGGCATCCGTACTGAGTGACAATGCCTTCGAATAGTCGTGATGCCAATAGCTACGAGCTGGTGAGTTGCTCTATCTTCGGATGAGACGCCTTGGGTGTGCCCGCTCATATTAGCAAGCGGTGAGAGCCATGCTTGCGACAACAGGACACGGGTCGCATCATGTATGAGTTCTTCCCGAACCATCCATCACTGTAAAAGTCAATAGGGACGTTCTACCCAGGCCAGCCGTTCACGAGAGCCACATTCTGGTGAAGACAACAGAACAGAAAGGGTTGTGAAGCGCGAGCCGTAGTCCGGACAGTACTCAAGTCCGGACAGTACTCAAGAGTACGGTAGTACCCGCCATAACCCCCACCCTATCTCGCAAGCCGCCAATTCCCTAAGTACTAACACCCAACCCCACCCCCTCCCTCCCTCGACTAACACTCCTATCCATCCTCGCTCTCGACGGCGCACGCAAACCCGCCGCCGAAGGCGCCCTCCCACCCGCATCAATGCCAGCAGGAGCTTTCTGATCCAGTAGACCCTTGCCCACGAATCCAGTAAAGTCCACACCCACCTCATTCAACACGCCCGCTTGCTCCTTCACAACAACCACACACTCATCCCAAAGCTGCGACCCCCTCTCCACAGCCTCCAATTGCCGTGCCAGAGCTTCATTGAACCCGTCTATACGCTCTTTCGCCCATTTAACGACCGCTGAGCCGGAAGCGGGGGGGAAGGACGCCGAAAATGTTCGAAAAGTATGGAGCAGTAAGGTGAAAGTTGTGAACGCAAGCGCATGAAGGTACGGTGGAAGAGCGCCCGTAAAAGGTAGTTGTCTTGTCCGAAGGCGCAGAGTCTCGGTACGGGAGTCCAGGTAGCGTGTCCGCGCCATTTCTTCGTACCCCAGTCGGAGGAGCCAGGAAGCGTTTTCTTTCGTGCGTTCCATACCGGAACTTGTTTGGGATAGCTGCCGGCCTATGCTCCCGGCGAGGCGAGCGGCGCGTTCGTTGACTTTCGCTAGGATGATATCTTGAGCTGTAGCGTTTCCTTTGATGGACCGCGCGAGTTTGCGAAGTTTCTCCACCCTCCCGACAGCGTCCTCGAAGTGCTGGAGCGCGATATCGATATCTAGACCATCAATTTGGGACTCCACCCATCTAATACTTTGCTGGCGGCCTTCCACGTCTATCAAGACAGAGTTGCTCCTGCTCAAGCCACCAGCTCCAAACTCCTTGGCATTAGTCTCTGCCTGCTCAGCAGCAGCTTTCTTCAACAACCTCGGGTCCCGACCGGTAAGGAGCGCGATCTCATCGAGTTGCTTCTCCCGTCGACCATGCTCGGCCGCGAGGTCCTTACGGATATCCTCTTGTGCTTTGCGGAAAGCTACGAGTAGGCCTGCTTTCTCCGCTGTGTCGTTTGTGGCGTATGTGAAACTTTCGCTGCCGGCACGGATGTTGATCGCGTTGGCTATGGTTTTGTGCTCCCGCGTCGAGCTGTGGCCAGCATTGCCTGTGGAGGGGGTGGAGATATCCGCTAGACTGACGTCCGATAAAGGCCAGCAACGCTCTGCTACGAGGGCGGTGCTTGTCTGAGCCTGCGCTGCGCTTGAACCGCCCGGATTATAAACACTCATCCTATTCCCCGCCCCTCCATTAGCACCCCCTTGCCCATTAGGCTGCAGCTCCGTCCTCTTCTTCTCACTAGCCACAAGCAAATAATCATTCAACAACACCAACGCTACCCTCCGTCTAGGCTTCCAAGTCGCAGCATTCAACTCCACCCACCGCTGACTCTCCATCAAAATATGCCTCCCTGGCAACGCAGGCAAGAACTTCTGGCTGCCCTCGACCCTCTTCCAGAGAGTTTGGAGGTGAGAGGACCACATAGCTTCCAGGTTCGCGACGCTGCTTCTATTCGCGCGCTTTCTGTCGGCTGTGCTCATTAGACTCAATCTGCTGCCTGGACGGTCTAATTCTGATTCTGAAGATGAGAAGGTGGATCCTGCGGACGCGGCGTGGGATAGCGAGGCCGTGAGTTCGGACATCAGGGTCCGGAGAGTTCGCATTTCGGATTTTAGTTTATCGGCTTCCTTGGAGATTTTGATGAATTGGGTGCGGTTTTGGTAGACGTTGTGTTGGAGGTCTTTGCTCGTGACGGCTTTGACGTTATTGAGCTCGTTCTGGTAGGCGTGGATGTCGTTTTCGTCTGCCTCCGCGAGAATGCCTTGGACGTACTTCTCAGAATTTAAGTTCGGGTCTTTGAGGGCGCGGATGTCTACGCGCAGTCGCCCTCGCTCTGGGCTTCGTCCTCCATCACGGGATGGACTGCGACTGTCTCCGCTTTGCCTGCTTTTTGATCTATACTGTGCTGGTAGATTGGGCATAGCCGGTACAGGCGGTGTGAGGCCTCCTCCATCCCCGAATGAGCCTGGTACGCCATTGCCTGCGAAGCGGGTGCTATACCTCCTCTTTACCAGATCGCTGGTCTTGTCCCCGCCGCTTATGCTTGGTCGTCCTTCTCGGCCGGGAACAGACAAGTTCGTGTTACCGGAGCCGGTTGTTTGGGTTGTGTAGACTGAAGCATTGCGACTGTCGGCGCTGCGGTCGCGGGATTGGACTTGTTGCGTGGATTGGGAGGAGATCTGGCGAGGGGCGGAGATGGTTGGGCGCGTTGTCTTTTTGCGGCGGAGGGAGATGCCTTTGCTTGCGTCCTTCTTTTCGGACATTGCGACGTAGTTAGTTACGATATTCAATGGTCGCTGTTGCCTTGCCTGTCTCAATGGTAGTGAGTGAGTGAGCGCGGCGTAACTCGGGGGAGCTTGGACCCCTTCTATCCAAAAGGGCAACCTTGAACTTTTAGATGTCCATCTTGAGCCTCATCTACAAACACACACAACAACCACCTCTACACCCTCCTCCATCGCCAGTAGAGTCGCCAAGCTACACACATCGCACTGAGCACATCCGCCCCCTCCACCACCCACGACCAACCATGGCCTCCACCATCCCCTCCAACGGACCTTCCTACACAACCCTAGCCCTCGCC
Organism: Neocatenulostroma microsporum; assembly: GCA_022814695.1. Classification (NCBI taxonomy): domain Eukaryota; kingdom Fungi; phylum Ascomycota; class Dothideomycetes; order Mycosphaerellales; family Teratosphaeriaceae; genus Neocatenulostroma; species Neocatenulostroma microsporum. The sequence continues at coordinate 64,026 of JAKLLW010000020.1, forward strand.
TCCGTCGGCCTCATAACCGCCGGCGGCCTAGCCTACGCCCTCTACTTCGACCACCGCCGCCGCACCGACGCCAACTTCCGCAAACAGCTCAAAGCCCAGCACAAGAAGATCTCGAAACTGACCGAGAAAGAGCAAAAAGCTGCCGAAGAGGGCCAGAAAGCCCGCATCCGTCGCGTAGTAGAAGAGGCTAACGAGGAAGGCTTCCCGAAGGATCCGGAGGAGACTGAGGGGTACTTCATGCAGGAGGTTGCGAGGGGAGAGGGCATGTGCACGGATGGGAGTGATAGTGTGGATGCGGCTTTGTGCTTTTATCGCGCGTTGAAGGTTTATCCGCAGCCGAGGGAGTTGATATCTATTTATGATAAGACGGTGCCTAAGGTGAGTTTGATTTGCTCTATGGGGGAGATGGTGGTTGTGTGGTTGCTGACTGTGGTGATAGCCCATCCTGGACATTCTGGCGGAGATGATTGCTGTGGACCCGGATATACAGGTTTCTGGATCGAGCTCCGACGCTGGACATCCTACTGTGGAGTAGAGCAGTGCGGAAAGAGTGTACAACAGGGTTTCGGACGTGTCATTGATAGGATTGAGAGGTGGTGGTGGGGTGGTAGAAGAGCATGGTTGCATAGCGGGCGTAGGTGGGAAGTGTTGCTGGTTCTCATCTCATTACACAGCTGTATACAAGTGTACATTTACAGCGTGACTTCGAAGACGGTTGGATCAGGTAACGTGCCTTCCCTATCAACATCATTAACAATCCCAGCCTGTCAAACGCACGAGTCAACGACGCCGACTGCGGTATTGAGGGTGAGTCAGGAAGCATTGCAACTTATAACCTAGATTTTGAACTTGTTTGCTGTGCGGTTTCCGAACAACTTCACACACATACTACAATCACGCGAATACACGAGAACGGCAAACATGCCGCCCGTGATGAAACGAAAAACGATCTACGTCCGCCGTCATGGCAGAGTTCATAAGCTGAAAGCCGTCAGCAAGATCAAGCTCATCCGCCGCCGCAATGCGCCGCCACCCACCGGCCTTCTCAGCCTTCCAAGGGAGCTGCGAGATCAGATCTACGACCAAGTCTTCGCCGGCATTACGATCGACATGGCGCCAGGCAACTCGCTCCCCGGCCTAGTCCTCGCCAGTAAACAGCTCTACAACGAGACCTACGAAGTCATGCTTAAGAAGGCTACATTCTGCTTTACGGACCGGAAGCACATCGTCGCATGGCTGCAGTCTCTCTCTACTAAGCAGCGCGAAGTGCTCACCTCCATCCGGTATGATGAAGCCGATAACTGGGGTGCCACTGTACCGTATGTGTGGGACCTCGAAATGCAGGCCTCCTTCAGCAAGGGTCAAACGGATGATCACCTCGAGCACAACGGCATCACGCTCCGCGAAGATGTCTTAATGGTTCGTGCGTTGTACGGGGACTTGGAGGCGACGAACCTCTACAATAGTCTTTGTGAGTTAACCGAGGATGAGTGAAGCAGCCGCCGCTGCGTGACTTGCAAAGGTGAGTGGTCGCCTAGGTCTCTTTTGTGCAGAGTTGTACTTTGCTGATTGTAGCGGTAGTAGACTCCTCGATCGAAGTCGTTGAAGCGCGGAAGCATGGTAGAAGTCTACAACGGTCAGAGGCGGGACCACGGGAAGCTCAGGGGGTCAAGGAACCGACCAAGAGTGAAGGCTGTGCTTCGAGGATGATTGCGTACTTCGAATTCACAAATTACTTTCATGTTCACCGCATCGTGCTTCTGGTGAGTCGGTAAGACCTCTTATTAGAATAGGACGATGCAAGTCTTTTCCCTAGAGCAGATTTGAACTTTCCTGGTTATCGCCCATCTCCGATCAGCGCAAATTCTCAACACCGCCGCGGGCGACAACGAAGAGCCATGACATCCATGGGGATGCAACACTCAAACGCAACGCACATCGACGCAACACCATTTATCAACTTCCTCGACCTCCCACGAGAGCTCCGCGATCAGATTTACGATCACTACTTCGCCAGCTTTCCGATCGATATGGCGCCGGGAAAGAAGCTCCCGGGTTTCGTTACGGCCAGCAAACAACTCTACAACGAGACCTATGAGGATCCGTGGAAGAAAGCGACTTTCCGCTTCACCGGTGTTGGTGGCACCAGTGTTCGCCACGTCAAGGCATGGCTCACCTCCCTTCCGCTAGAGCGCCTCGAAAGCCTCACTGCGGTCGAATGCGATGTCACATACAAGGACCTGGCTTCCCAAACGGATCTCGAAACGGAGAGCGATTAGCATCGGGTTCACATGCTGGGGTATCTCGACGAAAGGGGCATCATGTTGCGTCAAGGTGTGGTGGAGATTCGAGCGGTGTACAAGAAGCCGGAGGCCGAGAGTTATCAGGTCGTCACTGCGGTTGTTGGGGAAGTCGGGTATAGCTGATTTAGCGTCGAATTGTCTGGCTGGCAAGGGTCAGAGGCTGCTTGGGTTTTCGCCAGGTGGTTGCCGCATATAACGTGGCACTGTGTGCGGCGAAAAATTGAAATACGAAGGCTCTCAGGACGAGGAGGGATTTTTGCAACTGCGGCACAGGGCAGCGAGCTAGCATTAACCGGCCGAGATTTTCATGAACCCGAAGATATAGGAGGGTGAAAGATAGAACCTCGAGGACATTTGTCAGCATCAACTTTGCGGAATACCCTTTCACATGCACAAATTACTGCTTTGATTGACATTCACTTCTTAACTCTCGTCAGGTGGACCCTATGACGTATGATACATGATCCGCATGTCGAGGGACTCGGAATCACAGTCTCTACTGCTAGCTCTCACACGAAAGGGCGCTCTCCGTCGAATATCGGTCTACAGAAGCACGATGATTGGCATCACAAACCTGAAGCGCAAAGCCACCGCCGCTCTGGGGAAAGTAACGGCAGCCATCACAAGAAACATAAAGCGCAAAGCCGGCGCCGAGGAGGTAGAGCGACACCTAAATGTGCCAGCGGGTCAGCAGCAAGTCACGCCCAAGTCTCGGCTCCTCGACCTGCCACCAGAGCTCCGCCTCCTCATCTACGAGCATGTCTTCGCCTCGGAGTACCTCTGGCTCGATGGATACATTCTCTGATACCCACCCATCCTGGCGACAAGCAAGCACATTCGTCATGAGGCCCTACCTATCTACCTTGCGACGACCAACGTCCTGCGGGTGCAAGGCCGGCTGCGTGATACTGCGAAATGGGTCGAGAGCTCGTCGTTCAGGCTGCACGAGAGAAGGACGGAAGTCACTCCCGAGTCTGAGGATGTGTGCCGCTACGACCAGATGTGTAGATGGCGTGGGATCGAGAATGCGTCACAAAGCACGCTGGGGGCCATGTATGGATTGTGACGATGCTGTCTGTGGTGCAGTGAGTCCGAAGGTCGCTGGTGGGGAGAGTTCGGATGCATGGGTGCTGGTCAGACCGTCAGAGAGGAGAGGAGGAGAGCGAGGACCAGGACCACATGGTGGAATGGACGGTAGTATGAGAATGGCTTAGCATGAGCAGGGCCAGTATTGGGCTCTCGATCTCGACCTCGATATTCGAATGCTGTATGTGAGCCGAATCTGGACTTCCGGCTCGTTGGCGAATGACGTCGGCGTCGCATTGTCACATGCTGCTCGCCCCACTTGCCCCTTTTTTTCTCTTTCCCCTTGAATTTCGCACTTACAACCTTGACGCCCTCACTTTCGCGGACACACCCCTCACCCAGCATTCTCGCACTTCCGACCAACACCACACAAGATACAATGACCACGAGCAAAGATCCCACCACCACGAAGACAATGGCTCCGCAGACGGACTCCCGCCTCCTCGGCCTCCCACCGGAGCTGCGCAACATGGTCTACGAGCATCTGTTCGGCAAGAAGACATGGTACCACATCACCAAGCGTCGACCATGGCCCACAGGTCCAGGTATCGTCTTCGCCTGCAAACAATTGCGTGACGAGACCAGCAAGCTTGTCTGGGCGGACGTGACCCTCCGCTTCACCGAGGACAGTCCCGATCTAGTCTCCTGGGTGTGCGGCTTGACGACACACCAGCGTTTCATGATCAGCGATCTCGAGTACGAGCACAAAATGTCGTCATTCTGGATGTCGCCCTGGTACAGTGATGGAAGTAACGAGTCCTGGGATGATGTTGTTGCCGCCAAGCGACGCGAGCTAAATGATGAGTTGATGCGCCGAGTTGTTCCTCTGGGCTGCGGCGTGCTGAGGGTGCAGGGCATCATGGCATGATGAGGACTTTTCGTGGGACTCGGCTGGGCAGAGCAGGGAAGGCGACGACTAGCGGCCATGGGAAAGGCTTCTATATGACATGAGATGGCGGGTCAGTGGTCCTACCGTGTGCTCGTAGAACGTTAACTGGCTGACTGACTTCTGATAGATCAGGCAGGAGTGGCATGTCGCTCCGGTAACGCATGTAATATTAAGCGAGCACGGCAAGGCAGCAACTGGTCCCGTGCGATACTGTGGCGTAGGTGAATGCTCGCCGGCTTTATACAACGCGCTGGCCCGAGTCTTCGAGATTCACTAATTGCACAGTCACTTGTTAATCGTACTCCGTGCATTAGCTTTTCCAGTGATAAGAACGTTGATCCTCGCAAAAGTCTTAGACCGTCTTACAGCCACACGGTTGATCCTCGCAAACGTCTCACTGCATCATGACTGATAAACGCGCCCTTTCCCGCAACCGTAGGACACACTGCGACACGAACTTCAGCGCCTTATCAATATTGGCAAGATACAGCACACGACAACGCCTCCACTCATTCTGAACAGGATACAAGTTGACAACGCACTAGAGCGCACCTTAAGGCCTGCAGCCAGCCTTGACAAGATCGAAGGAAGAAGACGAGATCATCGAGTACTCGCAATCAACTCTCGCCACTTCCGCCATGGGCATCACAGAGCCAGACATCATGCACAGCGACTGCCAGTTTCGCCTCGCCAAGCTACCGCCTGAGCTCATTTTGATGGTATGCGAGAAGTACTGTGAGGATGACACCATCATCGACAGCGACTACGAGACACCAGGCATTCTGCTAGTCTGCAAACAGCTATACAACGACTGCATCAAGATCTTCTATAGCACCACCACGTTTCACGTCGAGCACGCTTGCATGGACTCTTTCATCGACTGGAGCAAGTGCCTGCCTCGCAAATACCGCCAGCTAGTCTGCCACGTTCACTACGATGCAGCTAAGACAGCTAAGGCAAAGCCAGTCTCCAAGAAGAAGATGAAGATCCTTGACTGGCAGCCGGGAGACGCTGAACAGCTTTACCTGAACGAGTTCAAAAAGCTGCTGCACTGGAACGATGTGCGTATTGAGGAGGGAGTCTTGAAAGCTAGTGTCGAAGGTAAAGCCGGCGGAATCATATGGACCGCTCAGCCTGGGAGGGACCCACTGCCATTGAGGGGAGGATATGCAATAAGTATGCTCCATTGCCTTGCTATGTCAGACTAAGCGTCTTTGCTGACCAGTACTAGAAAGTGCGTTGACGGACAGGCGCCCGAGAGCCAGGTGGCAAGTTCCAGATGGTAGCGACGGCAAGACGTGGACGGTTGGTCCATAGGAGGGATGTCAGCGGGTGTGAGTAGGGTTGCTGTGTCGGCCGCCATATATGTCCGAGAATACCAGTGACAGGTGTCTGCAGGAAATGGAGAACAGCGGCGATCAACGTATTGGCGAATTCTTCGATTTCATAGTGATTTGGATGGAGTTACTCAAACGGCAGCTCAAGTCCATGCCCGTCTTTTACGTTGTCTCATTTCATGCTTTCGTGTACAGTACTTAGATCCGTAAGAAGGAAGGAAGTTGTCCATGCCATGTTGTAATTGTTTAGTGCTCAACAACATACTGTATGTAATGCACGATTCGACAAGATGAGGTCGTGTGACATTCGCGTTGACGTTTGCCGCACGGGCCATTGGCTTGAATGTCACTCAAGACGTCAACAAGGCCGCCACTCTCATCTGGCCCAAGACCAAAGCTTCTAATTGTCAGCGAGAATACCACAATAGGCACTGGCTCGCGACTGTACGCATAGGCTAGTGTGAGTTATTGACGCATCTTGATGTTCAGACGGTAAGCAGACAAGTCTGTCTCCTATCTCATCTTCGCCCCTTGTATGCGACGGCGTCTCTCTATCCAAACCAGGAGCACGACTCCGCGCACCCATGGCATTCTTCTTGCAACTTCGGAACCTGAAACGGGACGTACAGCGGCAACTTGACGACCTGAATGATCCAGAGAAGCAGAACTCCACCGCGAGCCCAGCACCCAGCGGCGCCAGCGAACAACCCTCTCACCATGGCAGCCTCGAAAAGGACGATGACACCGACTCCATCACGCGGAGAGTCGAAGGACACGACGCCAACGAGGATCTCTACGCTCGCATCCCAGGCATTGAACTCCAGGTCAAGGACGATGGCTCACAGTACTATCTCGTCTCGTGGACATCGCCCCATGACTCGTCGAACCCACAGAACTGGCATATGTTGCACAAATTGAAGACCACCGTGCTCCTGCTATACGTAGCCTTCCCTGTAAATGCGGCATCATCAATCGATTCCGCTGTGCTCGATCCGGCCCGTATGGCACTTGGAGTCTCGGAAGTGACCGAGACACTGGGCGGGACAGCAATGTATCTCATCGGCTTTGGTACTGGCGCTCTCCTTTGCAGTCCTTTGTCCGAGCTCCTGGGTCGTTATCCCGTATACGTGGGTGCGCTGTCCGTCTTCGGGATATGGCTGATGGCTGCTGCTCTTTCTCCCAATATCGGAGCCCAGATTACATTCAGGTTTCTTGCTGGAATCTTCGGTTCCGCGCCATTGACCGTGGCCGGAGGTACCATGAGCGACATCTTTAACCCAAAGGAGAAGACATGGGCGTTCCCACTCTTCGCCATAGGCGGCTTCGGGATAGGAGGTCCCGTACTGGGGCCTGTGATAGGCGCTTATATCGGCTATACTGGTGTTCTTGGGTGGCGATGGGTGGAATGGATAATGCTGATCACCGACGCGCTTGTCATCGTTCTCGTGATCGCCTTCATGGAAGAGACTCTCGCACCAAGGCTACTGAAGTACAGGGCACATTACTTCCGCAAATTGACTGGCGATAATCGTTTCAAGTCACAAGCTGAGGCTTCAGATAAGAGCCTGGGACAGGTATTGCAAGACAGCTTCATGCGACCGTTCCTCCTGGCAATCGAGCCGATCGTGCTCTCCTGGACGTTGTACATGTCCATTATATACATCGTCTTGCTTACCTTCCTGGATGGGTAAGTGAACATCGTTCAGGATTGACATCAAGATTCACTGACATCTGAGCAGATACACCAATATCTTCAAGAAGGTATATGGCATAAGCTCGAGCCTCACCAACATCATCTTCGTCGGACTTTTCGTCGGTATCCTACTCGCCCTTATACTGGTTCCAATCGTCTACAATCAGACCACGAAACAATTAGCTCGCGATGGCGATGAGGGCCAGGGCCAGAAGATCGATCGTGAATCACGGCTTCTTTTCGCAATGTACGGCGCTCCCGCCATCCCTATTGGCCTCTTCTGGATGGCATGGACAGACTATGACTGGATCTCCATCTGGTCTCCCATCGCGGCATCTGTGCCTATCGGCTTTGGAATGGTTTCCATCTTCATCAGTGCTTACATGTACATCATCGACTCATACGAGACGTACGCAGCGAGTGCTCTCACCTTCGTGGCACTGGTCAGATACTTGGCTGCGGGAGGTATGACCGTTGTTGGGATACCAATGTACAAGAACCTGGGTCCGCATTACACACTGACGATACTGGCGTGTATCAGCGCGGCTGTGGTACCTATCCCGTATGCATTACACAAATGGGGACCTGGGATCAGAGAAAGGAGCAAGTATGCTGTCAGCTCGGGCACATGACGATGACTGGGCGAATAGCCATAGCGATTAGGTCTCTGGACTCTCACAACCATTAATTTACAACTTGGCCTTCGGGCCAGACGCAGCCATCATCTTCAGCATCTCTTTCCGAGCAGGCAGCTCATTGCGAGCTACCTTTCCCGTAGGGTTCTTGGGAATCGCATCCACAGCAAAGACTCCACCCCGAAGCTTCTTGTAACCAGTTACCCGTCTATCCACCGACTCCCGAATGTCCCGAAGCGCAGCCTGTTTATTCTGCGATGAGATGGAAGGGCCCAGCACCACATAGCCCACAGGCACTTCGGTCTGCTGTTCCTTGTCCCAGGTGGCACAGACTGCGGCCTCGAGTACATCCTTGTGCGAACATAGCGCATCCTCGAGCTCTGCAGGGGCGATCTGGTTGCCCTTGTACTTGATCATTTCCTTTTTGCGGTCCTTGAACCAGAGGAAGTCGTCATCGTCGATGGCGAGTACATCCCCGGTGCGTAGCCAGCCATCGTGAAATGATTCTGCGGTCGCTTTTGGGTCGCCGCGGTAGTTCCTAATTACGATCAATGCTCATACCCTTCCATCTCAGACTAACGGCACATACATGAAGACAGTTGGGCCCTTGACGAGTGCTTCTCCAGGTGTGTTACGGGGCACATCGTTCAATTGCTCATCTACAAGCCGCAGCTGGCTGAATCACGCATCAGTCGACTGTCAGCATGCGAGCACTGCAAGGGCGAGAGATGCTGCGCTTACATGTTAGGGAACAGTCTGCCAACACTACCGGTCTTCTCAACCGAACGATGAGGACGTAATACCGCAACGGCGGACTCGCTCATGCTGTGGACGATGTCAGTCTCCGTTCAACAGCAGTCAGAGGGACGATCACTTACCCGTAGCCTTGTATAATGTCGACGCCACCCAGGATCTCCTGCAGCCGAGCCACGACTTCGGCCTGCAATGTCGCGCCTGCACATGTGAGAACATTGACGCTGCGCAAGTCTAGCTTGCTCGCCTGCGGATCCTTGGCAATGGCGACTGCTATTGCAGGCACTGTCTTCATCAGAGTAGCTCTGATCCGCGCACAGGCTTCGATCCACGGCCGATAGTCGAACTTCTTCATCAGCAGGACATAGTTTCCCGTGACTGCAGTTGGCAAGATCGCACCGGACAACCCAAACAGGTGAGCAACTGTGCTTTGTTAGCGGCTGAGCTGAGTTGTGGCATAATCGCGAACTAACGCGGCGGAAAGAAGACTTCTCGACTGCTCTGATTCCCAGTTTCAGGTCCTCCTGCTCGAGGTCCGAGAGCATGGGCAATGACATTGTAGTGGCTGAGCTGAACGCCTTTGGGTTTGCCACTCGAGCCGGAGCTGAAGAGAATCAAGGCAGGCACTTCACGATTGTCTCTAGAAGAAAGATCGTATGGCGGGATAGGTTGAGCGTGTTGTACGGACAACGGGAACTCCGGTTTGTCAGCTACATCTTATCGAAGCATGTGCGGACAATGTCATTACCGAATCTACAGCATCGCTGGCCAGGTCATATACGCGAGGAGTTTCTGAGAGCTGTGAAGTAGCTTTGATGGCCGCCTCTATACGTCCACGAGCGGCTGGGTCGGCAAAAACAAGAGTCGGTTGAGCAATGGACAAATAGTGAGACAGATCGTGCTCAGATACCAAGTGATTGATGCCGCTGTTCATAGAGTCAGCAATCCCCATATCGGTGACTTGAGAGGCAGTCTCGTACCTCACTATTGCACCTAGCCACATGATGGCATGAGCGAGACGAGCCCAGGCGACGCCATTCTCGGCGTAGATGACAACTGTGTCACCGGCCTTTAAGCCGTACTTGGCCCTGAGACCTCCGGCGCAGATGGCCGTGTCGTGCCGGATGGCTCCATATGTGAGCTTGTCGTGAGGCGCGTCGAGGTCTTCAAGCACTATCTTGTCTGCGGGTACATCATCTGGGTTGTATCGCGTGAGTAGCTGTGAGAAAGAGAGGTCGGTTGGAACGAAGATCGGAGGCCTAGGTGAGTGGTATATCGTTGGCGGCATGGTTGGTACGGTGGTAAGCGGAGAGCGGGAAACGAGGCGAAGAGTACAGACTTGACATGTCGGTGTCTTTGCCAGAGGAGTGTAAGAGAGGGGATAGGTCAATGCACATGCATAACTTCGACAGGATTGCCGATTGCACAACATTTCCGGCGAGGTTTCCGTGTCATGAAAGTCTGACGCCGTATTCCGTGTCGGAACACGCTGTTGTCTACCATCTCGTCGCGTGTCACTACCTCACAGGCGACTTTATAGACTTGGTCCTTCTTGAGACCAATTCGTGTGTAGGTAGAGAGAAGAAGCAGAAAGTACGGGGTTATTCATACTCTCACTAGCTCCGCATGGAGAGTAAACCGCTGCCCGGTGGGGCGGAGAAGCCACAGCCGATAGCGACGAAGAGAGACCTGTTCGGCGACCTCACACCATGGGCAGAGCCAGCTTGGTACAACACGTTCTCATCTCCATACTACAATGAAAGCCATCGGCGACTGCGCAATGCCCTCCGCGCGTACGTGGACGAGCACATCTTGCCTTACCACGAGGAGTGGGAGGAGGATGGAGACGTCCCGAAAGAGGTGAACTTCTATTCTTCCGTACTGCGCTGACCCTCTGCTCACACACTCACAGGAGGTGCGGAGGTTCACAAAAGCAGGTCTAGTCCTGCAAGACTTTCCACGGCGGTATCGCGAGGCTGGAGGCACCGAACACTTTGGTGGCGTAGCGCCAGAAGGTGGGTGTGCCCATTCTTGCTTCTGACTAGGTTACTCCCATCGGGCTCACACTGACCCGCGCGGTAGACTACGATATCTTCCACTTCCTAGTCTTGCAAGACGAGTTAAGCCGGATCCATTCCGGTCCCTTGGTCAGGCTATGCGGCGCCTCAGCAATCGGCGCTCCACCGATTCTCGCATACGGCACAGAAAAGCAAAAGGACCAATGGCTCCCCGGTATATTCACCGGAGAACACGTCTTTTGTTTGGGCGCCACTGAGCCGACTGGTGGTTCTGACCTCGCCAATCTGAGAACGACTGCCAAATTATCCGAAGATGGGAAGCACTACATTGTGAACGGCCATAAGGTCGGGATATGGCCCCTTCCGATGTGACATGCCAAGAGATATGCTGACAACAAAGCAGAAATGGATCACGGGAGCGCTCGATGCGACGCACATGACCACTGCTGTTCGCACCGGTGGTCCAGGAGCGAGCGGTGTATCTGTACTCGTCATCCCCACCAATACGCCAGGCTTTTCCGCGCGAAAGATCAAGAATAGCGGCAACAATGCTGGAAAGAGTGCATGGGTCACATTAGAGGACGTCAAGGTTCCTGCGGAGAACCTCATTGGTCCTCTGAACGGCGGATTCCTTCCTCTCATGACAAGTAAGCATACAACCCAGCGGCGATCGTCAGGCCTGTTCTAACACACTTGCAGACTTCAACAAGGAACGCTTCATGATAACAGTGAAGATGAACCGCAAATCAAGAATGATGGTATCGCAAGCCCTGAATTACGCACAAGACCGCGTCACTTTCGGCAAGCCACTCTTCGAGAACCAAGTCATCCGGCACAAACTCACCAACGTGGCCAAGGACGTCGAAGCACACTGGGCATGGTGTGAGCAAATCGCCTACCATGTCAAAGTCAACGGCTGGACTGCAGATGTGGCGAGCCGTATTGCCATGGCGAAGATCTTCGGCGGACGCATGCTCGAGTTGGCTGTGAGAGAAGCGCAGCAAGTCTTCGGCGGGGCTGGTTACCAACGAGGTGGTGTCGGTGGTCATGTTGAACAGATGAGCCGCGATGTTCGCTTACTCGTCGTGGGAGGCGGCAGCGAGGAGATCATTGGAGATCTTGCGGTTCGGCAAGAGCTGAATCTGTCGAACAGGAAGGAGAAGCAGAGGGCGTCCAAGCTGTAGTGGACTGGCGGGGAGTTTGGCAGGTTGGGCCACCTTCTTGGAGTTCGCGGCCTTCGAGCCGTTTGTCGCTCGTCCTCACAATGTCCCTGCGGGCACTGAGGACAAGACCGGAGGTAGTACGCAGCTGTACCAGTACAAGACCGGGAAACGTGTTTAGACTACCGACGGCCTTTGTGTGCAGTGCTTTGAGCTACCCTCGTGCGTACGTCGCCGAGGAGAACAACTACCAAGACGGAAGAAGCCTGCGAAACCTTGGGAGGTTAGTGCAAATCTTCCCACGCGGGGAGAAACCGGTACACAGCCGGCTCGTGCCCCAGAAGTTGGCACGGCGCTGCGGGTGTTGACATCCTATCTCGACCTCACCTTGGTGCAACCCCCTCCTCGACCACTGCTACGACAAGCGCGGCACGCAAATCACAGAACAAGTCACAGACTCACAGAAGTGAGATCGAGCCGTTGACATTTCGAAGCAGAGACTACACAGCACTCCTGCGGGCAGCTGTTCCTCGCACTAGCGTTGCATCGAGCTTGGGCTCCGGCAGGCTGGACGACTGCAGCGATGCGGCGCAACAGTTCTGACCGCCGATCGATGCCACCCCGCGGGAATCTTGTTCGAAGCGTTATGGTCCAGTGGACATGAGTGCTCCGACCGCGACCTCACGTTGTCCCCTTGCAGAGACACCCTTTTCCTTTCGATTTCGATGCATCTCGCGTGCAGACGTCCCTGTTCCTGATACCCACGTGTATCAACCAGGGCCATTCTTATTTTCTCCTCCGTTCTTTCCCTTCTGAGCAGACTGAGCTATCAGTTCTTTGCCACTGTCGTTGCGCAAGGACGACCTCAAGATGGACCAGTACGAGATGTACGACACCAAGATGCGGCCGCAGTATGTGGTCGAGGACGAGGATAAGGTCGTGGCCAATGCATATCCCGGGCAGAGGACTGAGGGCACCAGAAACGAGCGGACCAGAGTTAGAGTGAGGAACGCCTTTTCGAAGTCGCCGCCACAGCATACTGATTCGCTCGCGGTTCATAGCGGGTATTCAGCTTCGCCCAGATTTTCTTCTTCGCGCTCACTTTCATGTCGAGTTGGGAGACGATGGCATTGTAGGTACCATCCTCTCCGTCTTGTAAGTTCGAGATGCCAACACCACGACTTTACAGGAACTTGCAAGCAACACTTTACAATGGCGGGCCTCAGGCTCTCGCATGGGGCATTCTAGTAGTGGCCGCTGGGGCTCTCGCGCAATCGGCTTCCTTGGCAGAGATGTCTCCAGCGCAGCCGATATGTTCACGATCGTACATCAAAACCCGGATTTGATCAAATCCAGCGGCATTCTCGTCAAATACAGGGGTAGAAACTCTGTTTTCGTCAAATGCAAGGATACGGCAGGGGTCCTAAGGTGTTGATCAAAACTCGGACGATTTGATCAAATCGCTCGAGAATTCCAGGTTTGGTCAAATCGGCTTCGGCTACGCGGTCTCTCCGTCTTCGAAATCTCCTCTCTCGACGGTATCTCGAGCAAAGAAGGCGAGGGAAGAGGGAGTGTATTCTGCTCTCGTACGCACTCCTTAGCCTCCTTCTTTTTGGGATGCTTCTACGCGGCCTACGGGTACCTTTGTCGTTGCCCCGATAAGAGAACCCGATGGAAGGAGACTTCGGGCTTATATTGCAGCGGTATAGCCGGCGGTATCGACGGTACGGCGGGCGGATATGCGAGGCCGCTACCGGATAGCTCGGTATCTTACGAAAACCACTCGCGTAGGCTCGCATAGGTCGTAGATTTGATCAAAACCGACTTTTTCACCTATAGCGTCAACGCCCTGCATACGCCCGCATACACCCCTGCGACACCCCTGCCAATTACCCAAAACGGCTACCCGTCTTGACGAAAATGTCGGATTTGATCAAATTAGAGTTTTGATGGGCATCCGTCAACATATAGCGGGCGCCCAATACGTGAGTAGCAGGGGTACATAACGCACACGCATTTAAAGATCTTGGCTGACGCATCACAGCATTGGACGCACGCACTCGCGCCGACTAGCCAGCGTCGCTTCATCACCTGGATGCAAGGCTGGTGAGCACCCTTGTGTTTAACCATGACTCGAGATCAGTACTTATACTCATGGGTTTTCTAGGATAACCTGGTTCGCTTGGGTCTCCACCTTGGCGGGCGTCGCCAATACTTCAGCCTACATGCTACAAAGTCTGGTCGCAGCCAACTACCCGAACTACGTGGCCAAACCGTGGCATGTCACTTCGATGATCTTCGCTCTGCTCATCCTGGAGGGACTGATGAACATATACACATGGTTCCTGATACCGTGGTTCGAGCTCTTGGCAGGCATTTTGCACATCGTGTTATTCATCATCTTCGTGGTAGTCTTGGTCACGCTGGCTCCCAGACATAGCGCGGACTTCGTCTTTTTCACGCAGGAGAGTGCGTCGGGCTGGACCAATCCCTTCGTCAGTTTCAACCTGGGGCTGTGGACATGCACTTGGGGCTTCGTCGGATTCGACGGCGCTGTACACATGTCCGAAGAAGTCAGAAAAGCCCGTCATGCAGTCCCGCGAGCCATGTTCTGGACAATCGCCCTCAACGCCGTCCTCGCGTACGCCATCATCCTCGTCCTACTATTCTGCCTCGGAGACCTCGACGGAGCCATAAATGCACCTTTCCCCATCATCGAGATCTGCCTGCAAGCTACAGGCTCACTCCCGGCTGCTACCGCCATGGTCTGCGGCTTAATGGTGATCTCGTTCGCCGTGACGCTCGGCAGCATCGCATCCGCTTCCCGCCTCACCTGGGCCTGGGCCCGTGACGGAGGACTGCCGGCGTGGTTCGCACACATAAGCCCCCGGAACCGAGTCCCCGTCCGCTCAATCTGGCTCCCGATCTTCGAATCATGTGCCTGGCCTGCCTCAACATCGCCAGCTATGCTGCATTCGGGGCCTTCATCTCCCTCGCCTCTCTCGCGCTCTTCACCTCCTACGCCATCGCCATCAGCTGTATGCTCCGCGCCAGGCTACAAAACAAAGTCCAATACGGCGGCTGGACCATGGGCAGACTTGGCGCACCAGTCAACATATTCGCCCTGCTCTACAGCGGCTGGATGAGCGTCTTCTTCTGCTTCCCGCAGTACCTTCCTGTCACTGGCTCGGGCTTCAACTACGCGTTACCGATATTTGCTTTTGTGGTGTTAGTCGCGCTGGTACTTTGGTTTGCGAGGGCGCGGAAACATTGGCCGGGTCTGAACAAGGAGGTCATTGACGTGGTCCTTGCGGACATGGATCGGAATACAATAGACTGAAACGGAACGGTCGTCTGTCGCGAAGTGCGGGGGCGAAGTCCGGCGAAGTCGAGACCGGGTGCAGGCAAGATGTAGGAAGACAAGCACCAGTCAGATAACGCAGTAAATGTCTAGCGAGAAGCCGCTCGCAAGGCATGTGCTCCAGCAAGCCAACGCTGATAATATGAAACACTCCGCAAAGAAGATAGTAGAGGGGAGGAGAGAGAAGGTACGTACCCAAGTACGTTGGCTGACAGACTTTTCCACAAATGGAGAGCCTGCTCCAGAAAGTTCGCTTTCGTATGTAAAAAATCCGATGGAGGAGGCCCGAAAAGCCTAGGGAGGGCGTGCTCAATAGCATGACAGCAACGTGGCTGCGCTTTCTAGCGGACGATGAGACGGGCAAAGAAGTTGAACGGGTAGGAGGTCAGACACGTCACACCTTTCAGCTGAAGGTTAAGGTTTGGCTACGCGTAATTGGTAAATGTTTCGCCTGCGCGGTCTCACACGGCTCCATGTCCCTCACGCGGCGCGCTTTAGTCCACTGTACCCCTACACAGTATCCGGGACATATGAAGGGTTTCATTTCGCACCCTTTCCCTTCCCCGTTTTCAGCCTCGCCACAAGTCCCTTGAGCTCATCATCACCACCCTTTCCACCTTTTCTCTCCTTCTGCTCCTTACCGCCCTTCGTCTTCTTCGGCTGTTCAATGCTCGCTTCAGCCGCTACGTCCGTCCGCTTCCTCTTCTTCCTCCCCTCCTCCAACAGTGTCTTCATCCCTTCAGTGCCTTTGTATCTGGGGTTTGTGGGGTCGATAGCATATTCGTGGCTTTCGAAGAGGGCTTTGAAACGTGGGTCCTCTGTTTGCACTTCAAAGCCTTTCTCTTCTTCCCCGGCCTCACCAACGCCGTCTGCGTCTGTCTTCTTCGCTTTCTTACCCTTCTTGCCTTTGCGTTTAGCCTCCTTCTCAGCTTTCTGGATCTCCTTCATATCGAAATGCCTTACACTATCTCCCTGGTCCTCTGCCATGAGAAGCTCCAACTCCTTACGACGCGAAGCGTCTTCGGCTTCTTTCGCGGCCTTCGCATCGCGCTTTTGTTGTTTGGCAGCCTTACGCGCTTTCTTCTCCGCAGCAGCGGCCGTGGTACGGTCGGCGAAGAAGGGGTCATCGAAGCCTGCTTCTTCCTCTGCGCCACCATCGTCTCCAGCTGCGCCTCCGACGGAGTCGACTTCAGCGTCAGAACCGGCAGCAGATGCTTCGTCGGCGGGAGTGACGCCAGGACGTGCAGCCTTGGCGCGCTCTTTACGCTTTTGCTTACGCTCTTTTTCTTTGCGGATGTATCGCTGTTTTGTGCTTTCTTCGTCTTGGGGCTCGTTCTCGAACACGCCATGCTCCGCATCCTTCTTCGCACTGCTCAAGCCAGCGGTAAAAGTGATCTGCATATCTCCCACTGGCTCCTCTTTGCCCTTCCCCTTCTTACCTTCCTTCGCACCACCGGCTGCTAGGCCGAGAGCAGCACGCATCTTCTCCCGCTCAGCAGCCTTCTTCCTGGCCTTCCTATCCTCCGCAGAAGACTTCTTCGAGCTTACGCTCTCAGCATCAGAGGATTCAGAGCCGATATACGCTTGAAGATCATTTTCTTCGATCTCGCCGCGGGAGAAAGCGCGTTTCTGGACTTCCTTTCGAGTCGTGTCGTCGTCGTCCCATGTCAATCTAACCTTCGAGTGGGTGAGAGCTTCGGTGCGGAACTCGTTTGGCTGGTAGCCTTCCTGTAGTTTGTCGCATTCGTCCCGCGGTGTGTCGTCATCGAAAGAAGTCTCGTCGGGGATGAAGCGGAGGTCGAAGAAGTTGGCTGTATTCAGGTATTCGCGGCCGTCCATGCTATCGTAGAGGTGCTTGGCGGTGGTCTTGTCGTTGCAGGTTATGACGGCGTAGTAGTATCGTAAACGTTCTAGCTGATATTGCCGGAGTGCTGCGGTGTCGAACTCGGTCCCTTCGTCTCCTGCTTGGTTTGAGAGCAGTTGGCGCTTGATACGCTCGTCTTCCTCTTCGTCTTCTGAACCGCTTTCCTCCTCATCCTCCAACTCAACATCCGCTGCTCGCTTCGAACTAGCGAATATCTCCCTAGGCGGCCCCTCCATCTCCTCCCTCTGCAACCTTTCCCTCCCAAACTCACTAGGATAAACCGTCACATTCTCTATCCTGCCCCCACTAGGCACAAAACTAGATGCCACAGCCATAATATCTATAGCCCGTATGTTATCCCAATCCAGATTCACCGCGGCAATCCGATGCGACACCTCACCCATAGGAACATCCTCCGTCTGCTCCTTCCCTGCCGTAGCCTCCGCTAACTCCGCTTCAACCTCACTCTCTTCTTCCTCGGACTCGGACTCAGTCTCCTCTTCGGACTCGGAGGCAGAGAATCCGCCATCGCGCGCCGGATCTCTCGTCCCTACCACATCGTCGTCCTCATCACTACCCTCCTCACTCTCATCCTCATCACTGCCAACAACCTCCCTCTCCGGCTTCTTTTCCTTGCCATCAAGCCTATACAACCTCTCCAACTCCGTCCTCCCCTGCTCGGGCTTCAATTTCCGTCCATACCGATCTACCTTCGCCTTCTTCCGGAAATCCTGGTCCGTGAAGAGTCGGCCGAAACGGGGATCGACTGCTGTGCGCGATTCCTTTTTGCTGGGGAGACGGTAGCGAGGATCGCTGGAGAGGCGGGAGAAACGGGGGTCTGCCATACTCCAATCTGGTGGCAGTATGTATATGTTGGTGCCGCAGAAGGGTAGAGGTGGAACGTTGGACTTTGAACTTTTCGAGAAAATGTTTAGAGTTGAGCCGAGGCTGCGGGCGGAATCGCTTTTCGAGCTTGTTACTCAAGCTGATTGGTTTGATTGGCTCATCTCAGCAGCGAGCTAGCGGATGATCAGTCTTGGCAGACAAGTTCGAGCGGTGCCAAAAGTTCGCATCTTCGGATCTCCAAGCCAAACACTAGCGCGCTACTGTCTCGTCCAATCATCCTCGCGCAAACTCGTGCCAGAACGGTTCAGTTTCTGAGACGCGACCTCACTCTCAAATGCTCTCCGTACACACAAATAGCTATGATACGACTACTCTCCAACGATACAGTGTGATGAAATACGCCAGCACTAATTGCAAAGCCTTGCTGCGAACCATCTCAACACCTCATCCAATCTCCGCTTCTAATCCATCACAATGGTCCGCATAAAACACCGCTACCTCCTGCTCAACATCCTCTACCCGGATCCCAAACAAACCAGCATACGCATCCCTCCCAACAGCAAAGAAAGTCTACCCTACGCCGTGCAGTTCCGCCAACCCAGCTCAGACCTCCTCGACGCTAGAATCCTCCTGAAAGTCGTCCGGAACGGCGTGGCGGAGTTATTCGGCGACTATGGGGTTGGAAAGGTTTCTTCTAGCCTCCAGGGTAAGGCTACCAGCGACTTCCCTTCTCCAACCCCTCGGTCGGCGGCTGTGCTAATGTGACCTAGTGAAGTACATTTCAACAGCAACCAGCACGGCAATTATCCGCGTCTCACGGGATCACTACCGACTCGTCTGGGCTGCTCTAACTTTCACGACACGCTTGCCACAGCCGGTTAATCAGGCTTGTGTTTTTCAGGTTGTGAGGGTTAGTGGGACGATTCGGAAGGCGGAGGAGGAAGCTATCAGGCGGGCGCGAGTTAGTATTAGGCGGGCGCAGAGGGCGGGTAAGGGTAGTGTCAGTATCGGTGCCGGAAATGTTGGAGCTGGAGATGCTCGGTTCGGGGGTGTGAGTGCGGGTGCGGCGTCGGATGAGGCTGATGATGATCTGGGTATGATCAATGGGATCGAGGACCTGGATGGACCTAGGGACGGGGAGGAGGAGAGCGATGAAGACGGTTGAGCTCTCCAGTCCTTACCACAAGCTTACTGGAGCGATTGTCCATCACTACAGGACCGAGTACCCCCAAATCAGGTTCCGAGAGAACGGAAGCACCTGCTATTCGGCTCATATATGTTACGCCAGGCCTGCATTCAACACTATACGGCCATTGACCTACTCCGGGATCGGTTGGAGATTGGCTTGGAGTAGCAGCAAGGATCGTCAGTATATCGTGGACCGAGCGACCTAACACGGCAGTCATGACTGCGCAGTCTAGAGTTGCGCACGCACAACGGGCACTGAGATTCTAGGCCAATAAGTTTACGATGCATAAGTTTTGGCATCATCGTACCGAAGACGGCCACGGAATCACCGCGAAAGCAGTTATTACAGCACAAACGATTGGCCCGTAAAGGATCACGGTGACCACTGCGGATACCAACCTACATGTTGGAGGTTCTGGCTTTATGCTTCGTGTGCACCGCCACCGAGCTCTGCTTGGCCTCCGGAGGCAGGACGGAGCTGTCCCGATGACGCTCCCACTAGCGTCCACGGCACAGCAACTGCGGAGTTGGTATTCTCTACATCGTGGGATAGCTATATGTTCATCAAGGAATGCCATAAGTGCCATCATATATGCTCGAAGTAAGGATCAGTGTTTCGTAACATTCTGACAATAAACCGAAACAAGGTTGGCGAAGCAGTCCAGATATCAAGGATGAGCAATAGTGTGTTCTTCTCTTCGCAGCATGTCACTCGAGAACGGACCCGTGGTTGACAGAGAGACGATAGCAGCACCCGATATCCACATCTCCATCTCCATCTCCCTAACTCCGTCAACTTTCCGCTTCTCAGACCCAGCCCCATTGAAACCTAGCCTAATCGCCACCACGACCTTGATCCACCCACCAGTCTTGACGGTAGACAGACGAGGCGAGCGGGACAGCGGTACTATCCTCGCTAGCGCAGAAGACGAGGAGTTTCGGCTTGAGCATTTCGCCTTCTACGATCTTACAGCGTCTGAGCCAGTCGTGCACGAACTTTTCCCGGGCATGTGTGAACCTGAGAGGGAAGATAATGTGGAGTTGAGGTGTGGAGAGCCTTTAGTGACGAGGGTGGTGTTGCATGAGTGCAACCCTTTTGCGGATCCGGTTCACCTCTTGAAGCCGGGACACAGGTACCGGATGAAGTTGAAGGATCAGAGGATTAGGGGTTGGGCTTGCGGGTTGGAGGAATTGATGGCGAAGAGAGAGGAAGTACCGATGGAGGGAATGGAGGAACATGGGTTGGTGGAGTGGAAGTATCCTGAGGGGTTGGTAGTGAGGCTGGAGTGTGAGGAGGAGGTGGTACTTGAGGTGGAGGCGTAGGCAACTGTACGGCTTTTCGCTGCTGTGCCGTAGAGTGGCAGGGAGCTAGTGGTGGGGGCGCACCCTGATTTCTGTCACCATCTTCGACGTTGTGGCTGGCACGAATTGGGAAGTAGTAAGATCGCATTGCGCATATGGCTAACACCGCCGATATCATCGCTCTATTCGTTATAGTGGAGACGCCTGCTGCAGTACGCAGATCCACCCTTTCGTAGGCCCGTGCTTAACTAACTATTAGGCAGGTAGTTGACCGGGTATTGCAAGACAATCAAGAACAAGCGGGCTCTTGGCATCTTTGGCTCGCGGACCCGGCAATCTTGCCATGCCAGTATCGCGACGACGACCACGAGGAGGGTTGCGGTACGAGAACGCTGGTCAATCGCGCATGGCGCTCGCCGTTCCTTGGCAAGACACCGCAAGACTGCGGCGACTGGCTAACCGAATGGAGGAAGAATAGCGGTGTCAAGACTGGGAACAATGGCGTGGCACGAATAGACCGGATTCACTTCGTAGTGTTGGATGACGGACTCAAGTACGGATGGCTAACGTTATGCACGATATTTGATGAGGAGGAGGTCCAACAGCGTCGGAAGGAGCATGCGGAGCAGTGGAGATACCAGATAGGCGCCAGGAGACTAGAACGAGGCGGAAATACCGACCTGCGACTGGAAAACCTAGCTATAGCAGACCGAGAGGAGGTTGAGCAATGGGTCGATGCACACATCGAGATTCAGGTCGGGGTTAACTCTGGAGCCATTGACGTCGACCAGGCAGCGTCTTTCGTCATCCTCTCTTACAGTGATCAATGGCTAGACTTCTACTATCTCGGAGTCGGAGCTGCAGGGGGAGAAAGCGATAGCAATGAACAGTGGTACATCGACGCCCTTGGTGAGACGCCGGCACAAGAGACGAGCCTGCCAGATGTACACCAAAGGGAGAGCGGCGAATTCCTGAATGGCATGGATACGACGTTGTTCTAGGAGCTTGGAGAAGCAGGATCACAGCCGTCTCTGCAGATCGTCCATCTGAAAGAATGACTCTGGGTACTACCGTATGTAGTCGTATCGTCCTATTATCACTGTCCGTTTCACTCTTCGACTGTAGCTTTAGGCTTTAGCAAGGCGGGCCAACTCGGGATGACGAAAGCAGTTGAAAAAGCCCTGATGTCGTGAATTGAGAGTAACTGTTGATGGTCTTACCCCTGTGGCATGTCATAATCCAGGTCTTCCTCCTTGTTCAGTCCCACAGCCTGCGAACAGACCTAACCCCGCATGCTTCTCTGCTGTGCCACACGGCGGTACTTCACAAGATATCTAACTTGCTCGACTTCTTCACGATACAAGTTCTAGGACGACCTGAGGAGACCTACGATCCAGCGAGGCAGATGACACGGTGTGACCCCAATGGCAAACCAAAACAATGTCGTTGCTTTACTTGTGCTGGTAGAAACGCCGCCTGCTGTATATATTTCTAATTCATCCATTGTATCAGTATGCGGCTAACTGCCAGCAGGTACTCGACCAGCTCTTGCAAGAGTGTGTAAAGCAACTTGGATTATGGCAAATCTGGCTTGCAGATCCAGCGGAACTGCCACTCCATGACTACGGCGGCGCAGAGGAGAGCTACGGCACGATACCCCCAGTTGACCGCAGTTGGTGCTCGCCTTTCATTGGGAAGACTGAAACAGAGTGTCACGAATGGCTGCGAGAGATCAGCGGACCTCGTGGTGTAGTCGACGTAGAAGGGGGTGGGAAAGCCAGCATCGATCGCGCGCACTTTCTAGTCGCAGACGAGGGCCTAAGAGGCGGCTGGCTCACTGTCTGCAAGGACTTTGATGACAGCGAGGTGGAGGAGCGTCAGATGCAGCATGCGGATGGATGGCTAAACGGGCAGGATGGCCCTGAGCTGGGTCTGGAGAATCTGAGTGTGGAGGATCAGGAGGATCTTGAAGACTGGGTGGAGTCCCAGACTGAGTTTCAAGTCGGTGTGAACAGTGACTCTTGTGGCGTTGACTATGCAGCTTTGTTCGTCATGACCGCGTATAGTGATCAGTGGCAGACTTTCTTCTGCGATGGTGGCCCGGGCCCTGAGAATAAACGCTGGTACGAAGATGCTCTCATCGGAAGAGAGGCGGGCGAAGAGACGGGCCAGCGTACGGCATATGAGGAAGAGAGCGATGACTACCTACAAAAAACCAACACGGCAGTATTTCAGGACGTTGAAGGGGCTTCCTAGCAGTCGTCGATGCTGCCCATGCTATCCTGAGTCGTGGGCGAGGGATCGTCAGAACTGGTAAGTAGCGCCGCTGCTACCAACGATACTTCCGCACAAAGGGATACCTGAGAAGATCAAGCAGGTCATGAAGTTAGCGTGGTGACAGGCGTCGCTACTGATGCTGGCACTATTGTGGAGAGCTGGACTGTGCTGTGTGCCATGGGGTAGTGCATACGCACGTTGGTCGAAGAAGGCGAAGCATACCACACCTCGGCGAAAGCATGGTGGCCTCGACTTGGGTACAGTGAGTGGATTAGTAGTTCAGATCGCACTCCAGTACATCAAAATCCATCAGCGCGAAGCACCACCAGAGTCCTCCGTCACCGTGAGACATGCGACTTGGCTCTGCCGAAGCCGTGGCGCTTTCATTCCTAGCCGCTTCTTCATATAGCTCTGAAATCGTTAGTATAAATACCAGGTACAGTTCTGAATCGAGATGAAGATGTCGTATTGCCTACATATCATTATCGTCAGTAATCTTTGACTGTCATCACAAGGATCAGCGGCCAAACGCAACTTACTCTTTGGCACACTTCGTCTGTGGGTACGACTCCGGCGGATTTGCGTCGCCACCACAAGCTACAGGACTATCCAACCCGGATGCGCACAGCAGAGTACCGCCGTCGGGAGCACCATTGTCGTCGCCCAGATAGGTATACTGGCAGGAT